>OY856187.1:372622786-372750490 GCA_963693315.1 Diogma glabrata | reverse complement strand
ATATTTGTTATTAGTATAATTCAAATGTTATTGGTGAAATTGAATGATGTCATTACATTTTAGAGAATTTCATTGGTTTAAATTAAAATAAAACTAAGGCGAAAACATTTCAAACAAATTTTGAAATAATTAACTGATATCGCAGTAGGCGATATAGGTAGGCAGTAAAAATTTTCTAAACGAATTCCCTTCGTTCGTTGATAAATTCTCATAATGTTTTTGGAAAATTCCTCAAGCAAGTGGAATTGATAATGGCATGAGGCCGTAAGCCGTTTGCCAGACTTAGCCCTAGGACATCAGTCCAAGCTTGGGCCGTTTGAAAATGTTGAGCCTGGCCCAACCCTCAAAAGCTATGGCGCGGTTTTGGGCCAAGCTCAGCCTCTTAGGTTTTTTCTTACCAAAATATGAAACCGTTTTAATATTTTTGTTCTCTATTATTATTTTTGCTAAAGCCGTATATTTCCCGTTCCCGCCACTCTAAGCTTGTCTTGCATTTTTTACAATGTGGTTTTGTCCTCAAAAGCTTAATTATTAAACTTCCAAATAAAAACAGAGCTTTTTGAAGTTGATTAAAAGTTCTTGTGCAATTTAAATTTACAAAAGAATAAAAGTGACTCAAATTTGAGGGTAACCCGTGTTCTTAACTATGAACTTTAAATTATTTCTAAAATTTACGTATTTTGGATCAAGTTTTTGCTGCCAATGCCGAACAAAAAGATGAAAAAGATTGTAAAGCTTTGTTCAGATCACTCTTTCTTAACTCTTTATTGATGTTGTAACCATTGTATATTATGACAATTTTTAGTTTAATAATAATATATTCATAATTAACCCTGAACTCATGTTCTCAAAACTTCTAAATTAAAATTTCATGCTTTTCATTATTTAATCATAATTTAATTTTTCATATCTAATTCGTCCCACTTACATAAAAAATATCATTTGCCGTAATAAAAAAAATCATTATTTCTTCTTAATTAAATAATAAAAAAAATGCTTTATTCTATCCATATATCATCTAACTTTTTTATAATTTTTTTTATTATATTTTAAAGAAACAATGCAATAAGAAGAAATTGATAGTTGAAGAACAAACAAAAGCTCGTATAAAAAGTTAAAGAAATATCCACAAATAATAAACCGGAACTATGCGAGAAAAGAAGACCATTGAAAAGGAAAATCTTAAGAATATTGCATAATTCTTCTTATTATTGTTATTATACGTTTTTGTTTTTTGATTAATTTTTAATAATCTAACGGAAGTGGGGCATAAAAAAATTATTTATTTTTATTCAAATATAAAAATATTACAAGATGATAATCAAAATATTATGATATGTGGTTAGTTAGAGTTGAGTTTTGTTTATATGATTCTTTTTGTCACTGGAGATTTTATCTACAGCGTTGTGATGCGGTTTCGCAAAACTAAGACCTTAGCATTAATTAAATTATCGGTTAATATTTTGAAACATTATTATTATGGGTTCGGATTTGTCGGGCATTAAATTGGTAAAATAAGACAATTAATTTACTTTTTTGCAACCTTAAAGAGTTTTTTCGTAGATATTTTCTTCTCCCCTTGATCTCTATTGTTTATGCTCAAAATCTTTTATTGTTCATTCTTTGATCTCTCCATCTAACATAGATGTGCTCGAGCTTTTATAATTTTGACATGCAGCATTTGAAAATTTTAGCCGTATATATAAACGAACGTTGGCTATCAACAAGTGTAACTCATCTGTATTAATTTCAACTCACTGAATTTTAGGATCGAGTTTCACTTAAAGTCTTAATTTAATCGATAAGTTTTATATGGGTGATTAGTCCTGTATTTTTCCATTTTTTCAAGCATATTAATTGACTATCGATTAACTTGTATAGAATTCAACTATTTTAAAAATAATATCGCAAACCCTAACTCTGGAAAATCTCTTATTTACACTAATTTTTCAATACAAAGAAATCACTAACCAAAAATTTAACTAACAAGAAATAATAATTTAATAATAATTTAGGACGAACTATGCAAGAACAAAACATTATATAAAATAAATATAAAGATTATAAATTGTATATGATGATCTTACTAAAATAAATTGTATGCACCTCATTATTAGTTCGATATGTATATGCACTACAATCAGATGATCTTCGTCTTCTTCCATTTTATACATGTACTTTTTTTACAAATTTTCCAACCCACAACTATCAGCCATTGTTCCTTAACAAAGCATTTTATTTCCCTAAGCTTGATGTGAGATAGCTAATGCCAAACGAAATTTGTCACAAAATTCCATTGCATATAAACACGAATTTATATCCAGTATTATATCCATATAAAGAAGAGTCGAAATTACACTGTAATCGACCAACAACATCAAACTTTTGACCTTCCGAATCAATATCATAATGCAAGTGTCCTCAAGTACTACCTTGTACATATATGTTTCGCGTTTATTGAACACAATTTCTTAGATTCCAATAAATCATCTTTTACTTTTATTAACCGCCATCGATTTAATTATTTTCCAATAAATGGTGTGGAATAATGAACAATTAAACACGCCCATAATTTAAAATACAAAATTATGCCATTCATAATAAATCAACAATGTTGAACTTTGTATTTTATTTGTTTGTTTTATTTTTTATATTGCAAAAAAACAATCTTCATAACAAAATTTAATTTAAATGCCACGAAAATTTTAACTAGTTTTAAAACAAAAAATAGATTGATTTTACAAATTTAACTTGAACAATTAATTAGTCAAAACAATTAAAATTTAAAACACAATACACTACTGTGGCACAATACACTACTGATTACAACTTTATTTTACATAATGATCCCTAATCAAAAAATGTTCGGAGATAAATAGCATTTTCCATGTTTTTGTTTCTTTCTTTATTGTCGCTTTCATCGTAATAAAAATTATACATTTAAACTTTTACAATCTACATATATCATCTGATCAAACAACTTTTCTAAAAACTCAATAAATTTGAATAGCTGTGTTGTTCGAGGGCAATGAACTAAAATTACATACATAAAAACTTTTACATCCTTTCTAAAAAAAGCCTGAGTTAAAACAAATTGGCAAATTATTAAGAAATTTCTTTATATATGAATATTCCTACTTTTAGAGAAATATTCGAAATAGTCAATCGTTACAAATTGGAAAACCGAAATATCAAAAAATAAAAAGATTCGGGATCAGACAGTTTTGTATACAAGCCGGGTAAGAGCTGCCAATGTTAAACAACGGACCAATCTCGGGCCATTATTGGCAGGCCAAGCTTTGGCTAGTCAGCTTTAGGCCAGGTCTGGGTCGGTTGTAAATACCTAGACTGAACCCTCTTGCCACACTTTTAAAGGCGGTCTGGAAAAAAATTGGTTTGGTAGACCTGGCCCAAGTCCTATTTGCCAGACTTGGCCCCAGGACATCAGTCCAAGCTTGGGCCGTTTGAAAATCTTAAGCCTGGCCCAACCCCAAAAAACTATGGTGCGGTCTTGGCCCAGGCTTGGTCCCTTAGTTTTTTTTTACCCGGGAAGTAGAATTAGATGTATCAGATTAGTTTAAATAAAAAAAATCCCAGCGGCAGGTATATCCGCTAGAAATAGGTAGATTTCGGGGTCAGACGGTTTTGTGTCCAAATAAAATTAGATAAGTCAGATTAGTTTAAATAAAAAATATAAGTAGAAACAGAATAATTCAAAAAAATTATCGAACCAAATTAAATACATTATCCGAACTAACTCCATCAATACAATTTCGGAACAGTTTTATTTAAGTTGGTTTAAACTACTTTTAATAACATATTAAATCCACCAAAGATCAAATGAACTACGTCACAACTACAATTATACCATCACACATAATTTATAATCAAACATTATCAAACAATTTTATTTCAAAATCATCTTTTGTTGTTGTGTTCTTTTGTTCTTATTTAATCTTTTTTCAAACGGTTACTTAGTAAAAAAAATAAAAACAAAAGAGATTTTGATAATTTTTCTATGGTATTAAATGGGTTGATATTTTTCTTGTAAGGGTTGCATTATAATGCTTATAAAAATGGAACCTTTTGGGTTAGAAAGCTGAAATTTTTTGAGGTTATAGTTGAAAAGTATGTTTAAAAGCTAAGATGAATTTAAATAACATAAACTGAAACATGATGAAAGCATTGCCTTTTGCGTTTGTTTTCATTTCAAAAGCCCCAGGGTCTCAACCGTTAAACTTAAACTATTATTTTTGAAAATTTTGGAAAAATTTATATTTTGAGTACGTGAAAGTTTTCAAATATGAGCTTGGCCATTTCAGCTAGATCAAGGGCAGCAAAGTTTAGTAAATTTTTAAAACAGCTGATTTTTGAGGAACCGAAACGCCATCTGGATAAAAATGATAAAAAAAGGTTCAAATATTCAATATTTTTAAATTTTATTAAAATATTTTATTATTCAAACGGAAGTTATAGCGCCCAAGATTATTCGACTTTTTAGGCTCTAGCCGCTTAACCGGTACCCGGATATAGCCAGTTCACGAACTTGTCCAAGACATTATTTGCCGAAACATACACAGAAAATTATTTTGGTGTAGATCGAAAAATGCGACCGTGAGAGTGCCGCTAAATTCCGTTATACCTCATATCGTTATATATATATATATATATATATATATATATATATATATATATATATATATATATATATATATATATATATATATATATATATATATATATATATATATATATATATATATATATATATATATATATATATATATATATATATATAATTTTTTTTTTTTGTTTTTCCATCTCCGCTTATCACATATAGTCGTTTGGCATCAAAATTTTTCAGAAATTCCGAGATGAAGCCCATTGCAATAGGTAGATTTATATATGAAATCTACCTAATAATAACAAACAGAATTATCAAACGGGCTTTTAAAAATAAAATTATTTATGAGCGAACCTACAAATATGCAATTTTGCAACGTTTTTAGGGTTCCGTTTTTTATAAGGAACACTATTGGTGAGAGTAAAACGAGTTTTTCACATTATATCGATTATCTCGTAAACTATTAATGCTATGGACTTGAATTTTGAGGTGCATATAAAACTAATCTGTCCACATAAATTGACAAATACAAATAAAACAGTGGTTTTCGTTTGCATTACAGGGGTACGATGTGACACCTTTGAGAAAATACATTTTTTTATAGATTCATATGAAAGGGCTTTATTTCAGTATTCCTTAAAAATTTATTTTGGAATTTTACACTTTACCATTTTTTGTATAATTTTGAATAATGACGTTTTCTTCATGTTTTCTTACCTCGATTAGCTCCGAACCTAACACATCGAAAATCTTCAAATGTATTTGGAATGATAGAAAAATTAGAAAGTCCTTAATAAAAAATATATAAAAGTGTCACATACTCATAATTATATTAATTGAGGATGGGGAGGGTAATGAGAAGGGGTAAAAACTCTATTTAAAACGTGGTCAAGTGACAACCCATTTAAAAGAGCACCTAATTTAGAAAACATTGCAATTTTTTTAGAATTTTGCGGTGCACAGTTTTTGAGTGATTGTCAAAAAAACGCGACTTCCAGACCGCGACCAACCCCCCCCCCCCCCCGCCCCCACCTACGTTTCGACACTGATTGACAGAAAAAATTGTAAAAATTCACAGATTTAGGAAGTTTATTTTATTTATTTATTTATTTATTGTTTAAAAAAGTCCAGCTGAGCAAGCTCAAAAAGAGGACAGTTACATAAAAATACTATAAGATTTGATATTATTAAAAGTTACTTCTTTCATAGATTAATTAGCTTTAGAATTAATTAAATTTATATATAACAACAGCACGACGGCAATGTGCTTTTGATAACGTAGAAATAAGTTTTCGTAAAATGTTTAGAAAAAAATTGGATTTAAAAAAATTGTTGTAAGCATGAGAATAACAGAATAAAAAACGAAAAATATACAAAAACAATACAAAATAAAATAAAAAAATAATAAAGAAAAATAATAAAGAAAAAAAGAAGGTATACAAATACCGAATCAATAAAAATAGACAAAAATACTAGCAAATGTTTCATTTTGGTTTTGTTCACAGAGCCGCAGATTGATATTCCATACATTAATGTGCTATTGAATAACGCAAAATAAACTAAACGTTTGGCTCGCTCATTTAGAAATTTTGAGATTCTTCTAAATAATCCTGCTACTAGAGAGCTTCTTTACAAGTGTATCAGCATGTTCATGGAAACACATCTTTTTGTCTAAGGTGACCCCCAGGTACTTAAATTTCTTAACTTCTTCTATTTCATTTCCATTGTAGAAAATATGAAGTGGAGTACTATTATACATGAGCATGTATTTTGTTTTCGATGTATTTAATGTTAATTGACTGTTTTTGAACCAAGTTGCCAGTAGTCCCATATCATGGTTAATCGATCCCTGCAAGCCAATGGGATTGTATTCCTCATATACTATTGCTATATCATCAGCAAAGAGTTTTAATTTGCCACGCAGCTTTAGTTGAGTTATGTCATTGATAAACAGCAAAAATAATATGGGACCCAGTATACTACCTTGAGGCACTCCATGGGTAGTATTTTCCATTGACGAATTTATACCATTAACAACTACAAATTGTTTGCGGTCTCTCATGTATGATCCAAGCCATCTGAGGCCTTCCTCATTCATTCCAATATTTTTAAGCTTCTTTAGTAGAATTTTGATATTAATGGAGTCAAACGCCTTTTGTAAGTCAATAAAAACGACACCTACTTTACGATTGCAGAATATAGAATTTTATATATCAGCGCACAGATCGTATAGAGCAATATTCGTATTAGAATCTTGTAGAAAGCCATACTGCTCTTTACATATAATTTTATTAGCTACCAAAAATTTCATTAGTCTTATCTTAAATATCTTTTCAAATATTTTTGATAAAATAGATAGAATAGATGGGTAAAATAAAAACTTTTTTGACTCAAGCGAGTAAGGGGTCATTTGAAAGAGCACCTAATTTAAAAATAATTGTAATTTTTTTTTAGAATTTCGCAATGCACAGTTTTTGTGTTATTGAAAAAAAAATATTTTTAGTATAGCCTCCCCCCCCCCCCCTAAATTTCGACATTTGATTGACCGAAAAAATAATCAAATTTAAACCATTTACAAGCTGGTGTTATTGAATCTTTCTTGAGTTACCATAAACAACTATGGATAAGATTTAACCTGAAGCAACTGTTTTGGTGTGATTTTTGATCTATGTATGTATGTATGTGATTGTAATTTACTATTGACATTTTCGATTAAACATTTATTTTGTTATGCCTCTATGGTCTGGCAATATGAAGACATTACAACTCAACTTTTTGTCAATTATTTTTGATATTGTGTTCTTTACATTCACGGAACCCTTGACGAGCGAATTTTATTCGCACTTTTCTGACTTTTTTTGTATTTTAAATTATATAATTAAAAGAATGACGAAAAAATAGACACATCATTTATAAATGCCATCACACGCATACATTTTCAATTTACAACTTAAATATATTTGACAGCTATCCTAACCTAATGTATGAAAATGCTTGTCAGGTTTGATGAATCATTAAATGATTTAAAATTGTAGTTGAAATTAGAAAAATAAAATTGTATTGAATAAATTAAAGGATATAATTTTAAGAAATAGATATTTCTTTAAATGAATTGGTCAAAAATAAGATGATATATCATCTATCTTTAATTACAAGTTTTAACGAAACTAAGTTTTTAAGACATGCAATCATACATTTTCAACTCATTTAATTTAAATTAGAAGAAAATGAGACTTTATTTTTTTTCCGTGTAGTTGTAAGCACCGATTAAACAAACAGCTTGATCGAGTGAATGATTTTGTTGTATATTTTTTGTGTAATAATCGTTACCATAATCGTAAACCATACATATCACAATGCTCTTTAATCTTCTAATAAACAAAAAATCGTATTTTAAATATGTACATAAATTACAAAAACTTATAATTCAATTGAATTGTTTTAACCTTAAGGGGTATACCCGTATATCCCATTAAATTGTTTACCAAAACTTTTGACAAACAAACAAAACTTTATAACTATCATTCTCATGAATAATAATTATATTTGTTGTTTGTAAATTAAAAAAAGTCTAATTATTTTGTAGGTACATCTTTTATTTAATTTAATTAGATTTGATATTATATAATGTTAATCCATATATATTTTATCCTGGCTTAAAAGATTTTATGAAACTTTATATGAGATAATTACTATAATAAACCTTTTACACTTATTATATGAGTTATATAAATTTGATTAATTTTGTTGAATTGTTTAACGTGTAATAATTTGTGTTTTCCTATTTTTATGTGATATGGGTTTGCTGACATTTTTTTAAGTTAGCTAATAAAATAATTATATTGCGCAAAAGTGATGATACATTTCATAGTTTTCGAATTACTCTAATTATTGTAATCACAATTTGGTTTAACTCAAAGTGTATGTAGTAAAAGCATTTACCGATTGATGTAAATTATAATAATAATTCATTACATTCCATCCTTCTTTGAGTGATTTTTTGTTTGTCTTTAAATATTTGAAATAGTTTCAAGTTTTAATTCGTTAATAATATTGGAATGTTATGTGAATGGGTAATGCACTCTCACGTTACAGATTTATCAAACAATTTATGACTTCATTATTAAAAACATGAATAGGATACAACTAAGTTTAACCGAATTGTGATTAGATCAAGTTAAACAAGCAACACAAAAAAATTACAGATGTACAAAAAATTCAACAAGGCAAATTCGAGTGTTCATTACTTGTTGTACACAAAATAAAAATTAGCTAGTTTTTGCTACATGTCAGTTCAAGGATATACAATACATAAAATTAAAATTACTAGCTTATTGTTGAATCAGTTATGAGTAATCTTGATGTTTATCTCTATATGTTATTTTGTGGTATGATGAGCATTGCATGAGAACTATTTTGTTCATTTTGATTCAATTATATATTTTTTTTGTGATGTCAAAATCATAGGAACAAATAATTCAAATATCTTAATCTTTGACAGCAATTAACGAAATGAGTTTAGCTTTGACTTTTTGAATGGTAAAGTATAAACATTCTTTTTAAAATAAAACAAAAGAAAGTAAGAAGAAGCTTAGATAACTTTGTAAAATACTTAGGATAATATAGTATTAATTTTTTTCGCTATTAATTTGAAACGTGTTTGCTTATTGTTTGCCTAGCTTGATGTAGCTAGCTCATATAATACAACCGATCTGAAAAAATAGTACATTTTGCTACAGGAGAGGAAAACGCTATTTTTTATGAAGTAAAAATTTGTTCACGAGACGCGTTAGCGTCTAGTGGGGCAATTTCACGAACGTAAAATGGTTTTATCTCGCTTAGGATATACAATTTTTTCTAGGATACTTAATATATATGAATGATATTTATCAGGAATTATTAAATTAGAAATCGACAAACTAACATTCAAAATTCATATTCTATTTTTTCATGGTAGCATTGTTTTAAAAACTGGGTAAAATTATATGCAAAATATGGAGGGGCTGAAATCTCACAGCTCTGAGATATCAAGACTTCGGTCTGGGTTTAAGATTTTGATATGGTTTTCGGCAAAAAACTTTTATGAGGACATTGTTTTTAGTTTTGAGCAGCGATGTATATCAAACATAACTCTTTGTTAAAGTACAAGTATTTTTTATCTCTGTTTAAAAATTTATTACAAAACTAACACGAAACATCAACACGTTGCCGGCAAATTATAATATTTAAACTTTTTCTAAATTCCAATAATATTTCAAAAATTCTTAAAAATTCAAACTTTTTCCAAAATTCTAAAAATTATAATAAAATCAAAAATTTAAAATTGTTCAAAGTTCTAAATATATTCCAAAAATTCTTACAAAATCAAAAATTAAAACTTTTTCCGAAATTCTGAAAATATTGCAAAATTTATTACAAAATCAAAAATACAAACTTTTTCAAAATTCCAAAAATATTTCAAAAACTATAAGAAAACTCCAAAAAATTGGCTAAAAAAATATATGAAATCATTTTTTGACACACTTGAATTTATTTTTTGACAAACTTATAATGCCATAATTCTCTATAATAATAATAAAATATCATGTCATACAAACTATTAATTTTATTTTTTTCTAAAAAAATTGGGTAAAAAATAAATAAAAACCTTTCTTTTGACACACTTGACAACATTTTTGACAAACGCCATAATTTTCAATAATAATAATAAAATTTCATTTTAAAGAAACAATTTTATTTTTTTCCAAAAAATTGGGTAAAAAACTAAATAAAAATCTTTTGACACACTTGACAACATTTTTTTGACAAACTTATAATGCCATAATTCTCAATAATAATAATAAAATTTCATTTCAAACAAACAATTTTATTTTTTTCCGAAAAATTGGGTAAAAAAATAAATAAAAATCTTTCTTTAGACACACTTGACAACATTTTTTTGACAGACTTATAATGCCATAATTCTCAATAATAATAATAAAACTTCATTTCAAACAAACAATTAATTTTATTTTTTTTTCCAAAAAAATAGGTAAAAAAATAAATAAAAATCTTTCTTTTGACACACTTGACAACATTTTTTTGACAAACTTATAATCCCATACACAGTTAAAAAAAAATTGAATATGTAATGCAAATTGCTACACATATAGGTCCTACGGAAGTTTCCATTACAAAACAATACAAAGCTTGCTATACAAAGTTAAACTAATGCTCTTTGCATCAATATTTAACAGAGTACTTGGAGTAAAATAAAAAAGCTTGTTGTTTAAAAATGTCTGTTATTTGCATTAAATCATATTACGCGCAACATTTTTTTTAGTATGACATTTTAATGCAAATTACATCATAATTTCGAGATACTTTTATTATTACGCACCTGCCTAAATTAATCAAATTAAAATAAAAAAATTACAACGAAAAAAATTAAAACATACCACCTTAATCACTATTATTATAGACTTTCAGCTGAGAAGCGATAACTAAAAAATACATGAAACGATTTTAACTATATATTTCTAAAATGGATAATACTCTAGTGAATTTTAAAATTTCATTAATGTATTAAATTGTAGCAAGGTGCATTAAAACTTCTAGCTGTTCTATAGAAATAAATTATGATGCAGGAGTTGTTTTAAATTTTATAGAAATGCATTGAAATTAGGTTTAATGCAACATTTACTTTACAATCAATAATAACCTGCAACGCATAGCTAATATTGCAAGACTTGCTTTAAATATTGCAGTTACTTTTTCAACTGTGTAATTCTCAATAATAATAATGAAACTTTATTTCAAACAAACAATTAATTTTATTTTTTTTTTCCAAAATGTTAGGTAAAAAAATAAATAAAAATCTTGCTTTTGACACACTTGACAACATTTTTTTGACAAACTTATAATGCAATAATCTAGTTTTTGATCTGACATACCAATCCCGACCATCGAGATTTCTCCAAATTTAATGTTCCTACTCGTAATCACTTAAAATGAACGTTTTTTAAGCCAAAAATATGAAAATTTGCTATTTTTGACACACATAATGATTTTTTTGACACACTTCCGGTACAGTTATCGAACACAGCGTCCTTTCGGACCTGTCCCTTGTGAATACCTATTTTTAGAAAAAAAAATTTTGAAATCCTCCATCCGTTTTCCCTGCAGCGTAGGTAATGACGACCGGCCGGCTTACAGACAGACATACATTTTTTTTTTGATTTTTTAGCATCAGTAGGTCCTAAAACGTCGAGAAATGTCAAAAAAGTGGGGGCAAGAATTTCACTTTGAGCTCATGAATGTAATACTTAGGTCTTTCAGACCGAAGTAAAACTATAATAAATGTATATTTTTTATTATTTTATTGTTTTTAGGAATAATCAAACTCACAAAAAAAAATAAAAAAGCTGATAATTGTTGTTGTCGAAAGTGGTAAAAAATCACATTTATCGAAAAATGGTTATTTTGCGCCTAGAAACTAACAATATAAAATTCTAAAAATATATATTTTTAAAATAACCGTTTAATTTCTTTTATTTGAGACCACGTTTAGTAAAATCGATTGTTTAGTTTTTGAGTAACAGGTCTTTCAAAATTTTCATTTTTGCGAAAACCTAAAAACGTCACACGCCCCTGCCAAAAAGTACAACCCTGCAAAAAAAACAAAAATCGTTTTTCGTATTTCTTTCATATAGAGAACATTTGTTCACAGTTTCACAGAAATCGGAGAGGATGAGGACAAAATCTGATCGGTTTCGTGTGGAATCGCTGTATATAAATGAAAAAAAAATTGCCAAACTTTTATAAGAGCAATTTCACGAAGATTCAACATCGTTTTGACTTGACCCCTTTTAATTTTGATTACTTTTTGTTTATAGATAGTCTTTGATAAATAAAAAATACAAGTTCTCTTAGAATTTTTTTTTTCGACCAGGGGTCTTCACAGGGTGCCCCTCAATTTTTGTCATTTTGTGATGTGAGTGCATTTTGACGAGCGATTGTAGAAAAACTACTCAATTGATTTTCATAAATGGTATGTCGTTGAATAGGTATTAGAACAAACTTTTTAAAAATGTACACTGTTAATTTTTTGAAATAATTTTTAACGGTGTAACATAAGAAAACAATGGTGTAATTGAAAAATAGATGGCACTAACTTTTTTTTTTTTTTTTTTTTAAACTAAATTGAAGCTTATTTTATATCTAACAACTTGAGAAAGTTTAGGACTAGCATCATTTTTTGTTTTAGAGATAAAATTCGTTGTGCATATGACTGTCGGGAATCAGTTTTTTTTGTTCTGAAGAAAAAATATAAAAATGGCGATTTTTAGATTCAGATTTTTTTTTTATGTTAAATATCAAATATTTTATTATTAAATGAACTTTTTAAAAAGCAATTTGACTGATCAAGTTCAGCAAAATTTTGCGACATTTTGACTCGACCCTTTTTAATTTGGTCTATTTTGGTCTATATTCGGTTTATAGATAGCCTTTGATAAATGAAAAATACGGCTTCAAGTAGAATTTTTTTAAATATGTGATAAGTGATAGCGCTTGTGCTAGAAATTATTATATCTTTGCTTTGTAACTGTTCAGAGAGTGAATTTGTAAACTTCAGCAGGTCGTGCAGCATAAAAAAAAGTATGGTTTTTCTATACGATCCCGGGCATCCCGGGGTTTAAAATTTATGAGTCACGTAGTCCCATGTTCCATAAAACACCACGGAATTGCAATCCCTACGTGACTCCTCTTATGTCGAATCGTTTTTTTGTTTGTTTTCCTTTATTTGTCTCAGAGAGAGAGAGTTATGTCTACCCTAAACTGACCAGAGTCAAATCGTTAAAATGTGGGACAAAATGCAAACATTCTTCCAAATACTAGCTAATTGGAATTTCTATTGCGAGAAAGTATTTAATGCTTTCCTTTACTATTTGTTTACTATTTAATTCTTCAAAAAATTCTTTTATTTTAATTGGACATTTTTCAACCGTCAGGAAATGTGCTTACAGTGGTTCGTACATTTTCAAATTTTTTTCTAGTGCTGGCATTACCGCCAGCTAGCGAGTTTCACTTTATCCAATAAGTTGGTTATGTTTGACATTACTTTTGCCGTAGAACTCCTTCAAATTAAACCAGTAAAGACAGTAAAATATCCAATTTTTTTAACCCTGCCATTTAAATCAGCAGCACTTCTTATTACATCCAATACTCAATACATTCTGGTTCAAATTCGCGTTTAGCTTGCTTTTAAATTTTCACCCCTTGACGTGACACCACTAAAATTGGTGTTCGTGTTATCAGCGCAAATTGCAACTAACTTTTTGTCAATGTTGAATAACAACAAGAAAACAAAATAACAACAAAACTTGTTTAAGCTACTGGAGCTGGCGGCTTATAGCAACGCTTTTTTATGTTTATCTGTATCTATATGTCTTTTTAATATGATAATGTCCACTGTTAATTTGCAAATTCCGACTGGTAATACAATAAACTTTTGCGTCGTTAAATTTTTTTTTTAATTTTACTAAATAATTAATATCTTTTCTGTATTCTGTAAGTATAAGAGGCATACAGTATACCTCTCGTTCTATCTTTTGAAAATCTATACCATTTATCAAGTTTTTATGCTGTTTACTTTGTTTGTTCTTTATTGAGAAAAAAATTATAAATTAGAAAATAATAATTTTACTTTTGAGCTACCTAGTTAAAGTGTGTTTTAAACAGAGTTTGAAGCGCTACTTATATCATTCCTTTACTTTGTTCTTTCAGAGTGCGTAGCTTAAAAAAATATAACACTCCCACATACAGGAGTGAAAATAATATAATATCATTCTTGCTACCAAATTGAAATAAATATTTTCTTTCAAATACTCAAAACTTTTATTTTTGCTTCAAATTTGATGCTTTCCAACGTAAAATGCTTCGAATGATTCGTTCAATTATTCATGTATTGCTAGAAAAATGAATATAAAGGATGACTAGTTTTGTTCTTTTGCAAATCGAAAGAAAGAACAGGAAAATGTAATCTGCTCCAAAGGAGTAAAATCGAAAAAACAAAAATTTTACTCTTACGAGTAAGAACGATATTCAAATTATGAACATTTCAATTTTTGAATATTATTTCAAAGGATTGAAATGAGTGCTCGAATTCGAATAAAGTAAAATTGCAAACTCTGGTTTAAAAATTTAAATGTGTATGAATTTATACGGAAAACTGTGTCTTTTTAAGTAAAATATTTTGTATTTTACTTTTCATAATATACTTTCGATCTCTCGTATATACACCGGGGAGATGTTTCTATAAACAAAGAAACATTTTCGCTGAGGTAGATGTGTTAGACATCAAAAGATATTTGCAAAATAAAATGTAAATTATTGAAGTGAAAAAAACTGAGTTTAAAATTTCTAAGAAAATTAAAGTTAAAACACTATTTAGTAAAAAAATATTGCACTGGTTTGTTCTCTCAATATAGTTAAATCAACATATACATAACATTATACAAACTGCAAGAAAAAACTGTGAAGCCATTGCTTTGACTAAGATATTGCGCAAACTGTACGTAGGTAGATATAAGGTTTTTTTGATTATTTCGATAATGCGGGCAAATGTGGTGGAAATATTTGTTTCGTGGGACGGTTCGTGGGACAAATTTCTCCGTGGGACAACGCAACGAAATGTGGGACATTTCCACGCAGCGTGGGACGTCTGGTCAGTTTACTACCCATAAACGTGCGTAAATTTTTCATTTGATTCAAAATTGTACAACTATTGCGAGCTTCTTTTAAATCTATAAGAAAAACCTACCACAAAAAAATAATAGTTTCTCCCTCCCTGTGACTGTATAAAAAAATGACCAAAGATTGACGTTTAGGATACGTTTTAGATTTTATTATAACCAACCAAACATATAATTTTTGCTATTTTATGAATTAAAAATTATAGTCCATATAGCGAAAAGAATTTGTCAGCAAGTTTTCATAACATACTTTGAAAATATTTACATAACTTAAGTATTTGTTGGTGTCGTTAGAAAATATTGCTTGTCCATTATAAAACATTCACTATTATAAAATCACTGGAAATAACAGAAAAAATTTAAATTACTCCCATAATTATTTTCATTCATTTTATAAAAATTAGCACAACTATCAAGAAAACTTTAATATATGTTGTAGGATTTTACATTTAGAATTGTTTTTAATTTATTGTTTTTAAAAAAGTCTTGTAAAGTTTGTACAATATGATCTAGATAAAAAAAAAGGGCCAAACAGTCAGGGTTCTCAAAATAAGTGGGGCAAGGAGGGATCAGTTTTTATTGTTTTAAAATTTTTTTTTATTTTTAATCTACGGGTGTGACAACCCCGCGTACTCCAGTCCCTGCTATTGACATACGAGTTAACGTGAGATATCACATACCACTGGCAATAGCAGTGAGATATCACTAGCCAAGGTGACATCTTAGGGGTGGTGGCGGATGAACTGTATTCAGTCAACGGTAGCACCCTCAATCTTAGCTGTGAAAAAATCCCTGACGATGAGACGCTATTGCTTCCTTGAAGAAAAGAGCCTTCATATAACTATGTGTGGGCTTTAATCATTAAGAAAGACGGTGCGTCACAGAATCAAGGAAAGCCGGCTGGATTATTGGCAACTACATTTTTGTTTTGTTTCAGCAAATTTTTGTCAAAATTTGCTATTTACATTTTAATTTACTTTTATTTTTTTTATTCTATAATAAAATATTGGCCTATGTCATATTTTGTCTGTGATAGGATTTTTTGTTTAGTTATCCATTCTTTAACAAAAATTATAAAAAAACAAAAAAAAGAAGATTTACGTCCATCAACACCTTTGAACGTATGTTGTTGTGGGACCTTGGTCTTCAAAGGTTTTTAAGTGTTATTGTGACACATATTGTAATTCCTACTACACAACACATTTTATTAAAAAAAAAAATAATTAGGTTGTGTTCTCCTGCATGTACTTACTTTTAAGTTTATATAAATTACCAATGGCCAATAACAATTGAAATTTGAATGTTAAATACTGCACTATGAACTCTCGAGGTCCGAGGAGCCCTATACTAATGAAATATTTTGTTTCCTCTGACTCAGACACGAACATCTTATAAACAAAACACAATCGTTCTTCTAAAAGCGGTAATGCCGCGCACCTTATAGTACGATAGAATTTTTTTCAAAATACGCACCCACGGCGGTTTTGGAACAAACGATCGTGTTTTGTTTATAAAACTGATTTCATCAGAAGATTAGAAGCAATACGACCGCCTTTCGTATCGGCGGCGCTCTAGTCCTTGATACAAAGAACGATAACGGTTTGAATATTGCGGTGAACTGTACTTTAGTCGGGCCAAAATAATATGTAACGTAATAATTATATTATCAGATATATTTCAGTATGCGATAAAATTGGTATATTAGTTAAGTAAGTCTTCTAAAAATTAGACGAATTTACAAAATAACAGTGCACTGAAATTTTTATAGTGTATAATTCTACCACGATTGGATGGTCTTATTGAATCGGTGTATTGATAGTATCAGATCCTTGGGGAGGGGCCAATGCCCCCCCCAGCCCTACCCAATTGACGCCTTTGTTCTGAACGATAGCTTCTGAGCTTCCTAACGAAGTTAAGAAAAAATGCTTATAATATTTTTATTTTATATATAATTACAGTATAGCTAATGTCCGATGTTTGAGGTGTTTAAGGTGTAGACGAAATTTCATTAATTGAATCTTCTAAGTCACTGAAAAAATCTCAAGAGACCAAAACGCGTTTGTAAAATGTTTCCAATAGTTTCAAAAAAATATAACATCGTAAACAATAAACATAGTTCTTTAAACACTTTATTTCATGAATTTGTTACATAAATCATTGTTTCATACCAATACAGCAAGTCTTAAGGAAAGTGAAAAAGTTAAAAACAATTTAATTAATTTATTAGAAGAAATTTGTGCTTAATAATAATATGATGAATTCTTATAAATTTAACATTCACTAACTAAGTTAAACGATTGTTTTGAATATTTATTCCGTTTACCTAACACCGCACAGCTAACGAAAATAAATATAATTAAGTTTTACGAAAACTGAAAACTAATTAATTTTATAAGCACTATAAAACGGATATTATTTTAATTATTTAATTATAAAAATGTTAAAACAAACAATAAAAGAAGTAATGAATTAATTACCGATGTCTTTATTCATAATTTCGTTTCTCCAAAATTATAATTAATCATTAAACTAATAATATTTGGTTGTTGATTGATTACTAATACTATTCTGACGTGTTATCAAAAAACTGATTACAAACAAACTAGCAGTAAAACAAACACATCGTATATGTTGTTTTTGTTTTCTTCTTTTAAACAAGATAAATTATTAATTTTAAATCGAATCCAAAAACCTAAGTTTAAAAATTTTTTCACACAACAAAAGCAATCTCAGAAAAAGGATCTGAACCTTTTCTGAGCTTGGTTGGTAGCTTTGTTCATACAACATTTTTTTTTGTTTCGATTTAAAATTAATAATTTATCTTGTCTGCTTAGATGTCATAGCTCTTTTAGCTAAATTAAATTATTTTGTTTATCAAACCTGCAATCCATCAAGTAATGTTCAAAATAAAAAAAAACAGACTGCATGCAGAGTAAAAACTCTTGCTCCATAAAATTGCAGAGTTATGGGAGAAATCTTTGGAAAAGTAATGGGCGGATTCGTTTCTTGGGGTTGAGGAGTTGTAATGTGTATAGAGATGTCATTTACTGTTTTATTGCATTAATCAAAGCTGTTCAAGTTACTCAAATTTACTCATATTTTCCCTTTCAAAAATTAAAATTTTCAGTCAAGGTTGTGAAATTTATTATGACTATCTTATTATAAAAATAATTGCCTCACAGACTGGCCAGACTATACATTAAATGTAAGCCCAAAACGTATTTTTTTAAATTTCTAATTTTATTTTCTACAAAATTAGAGATGTTAATTAAAAATATGAACATTATTAAACTATTGATCTGATAATTTATTGTGTTGTTCAATTAACAGCTACGTATTACGCGGTCAACACGTTTCCAATAACTTTCTTGTTCTTTCTTTTATGTTTCGAAACATCAAAACAAAACAAATAAATTGTTATTTAACGTTGAAGAAAATTACAAATAACTTCATGTTATATAAATCATGTATGTTACACATCCCTATTTGAATAATCTATCATAGTTTTAAAATAAAAATCTTGTAGTTTCTAACTAATGCCGACAAAGGTTAGTTCAATCTGTTTTTTACAAAAATAAAAAAATAGCCTAAACATTGTATACGTTTTAATATAATCGAATAAATCACTGTACGGTCTTAAACTACCTGCTTTCACAACATTCAAGCTATAGCTTTAAGAAAAGTGAGTATGAACTCCTTAGAGCGCATTTTTTAGGGATCAAGGACTTAAAAGGTGTTTATAACTTGTTCTGGCATATATTGTTAAACAAAGTTAGTCATGTTTAGTGTTTAGTGTTTAGTTATAAATCTTTGAATATCTGAAGATACCATGCTTACCAACAAAATAAGCCAAAAAATATAAATCTTGAAAACGTTTGACCCTAATCACCGAATTTTAGATGTACCAAAAAATTCATTTTCATACTTTTTGTGCTATAAATTATTTAGTGATAACAATATGTAACTTTGAATGTAGGATACTGCTGATAGTCTCCAGTTATATACAACAACAAAAGGAGCATTTATCAGTTCCATATCACGCAGCACTTTCACGACCAGCAGAGTTGCTACCTCAACTCTTGTACTTTCATTTAAAACGCCAAAACTAGAAAACCAATACGGATGATATCAAAATTTATTCCTAAATTATTGGCTCGATCTCATTGTAAATGTGTCAAAAAAATATTGCATCAAAAAATTCATTTATTTACTCGACAATGAGTCGTAACTGTGGAATGTATGATTATGCTACCAGTTTCCAACTATATATGCTAAACCAAGTAAACTAATCACCTGCTAACCCTCCGTTTGCATTTATTTATACGAAATTTTAAAACTCCATAGGGCAGAATTTAAACAAGAGACATTTAAAAAAAATACTTAAATTTAATAATTTTTTGGTGAATTTACAGCTCATAACTTATTTTGTAAATATACCAAAAATATAATTACGGTTATAACAAAATCGTAACTAAATCCATATACGGGAAAAAGTAAGTTTACCATCATCAATAGAATGATTATGAAACCAATACAATATTTGCTGTAATTATTTTCTAGGAGGAAAACAACCAACAATATTTGTATTGTGTTTGATGTTGTAAAATTTGTATTGCATCTTTTCTATGGAAGATACAATAACAACAATAACAAATAAAAATTATTTGTTATTTTGTATTGAAGAACATTCCGGATGAAAGAATTTTAAAATGCGATCCATTCTTCTAGAACGGATGAAATACTATTGAAATTAATTATTTTAGACAGAATGAATTAATTATATACGGAGCGCTAAATCGTGAACTTAATATTGTGTCAATAAAAGTAAATTGTATTTTAATTAAAGCATATGAGGGGCTAAAACGTCACGGCTCTGAGATATCAAGATTGTAGTCAGTGTTAAGAGATTGTATGTAGTTTTTGACAGAAGGCTTTTTAACGGGAGAATGGTTTTGCTTTTGGACAGAAACGCTTAAACTAGGCTTCATTCACCAAACTTTTCAAAAACCTATTAGTACAACAAACTTCTTAGACTTCTTTTCTATTTAGATTGAATGCCTTTTTATCGTTATTTTATCGTTTGTTTTGGACCACCCTGAATATTAATAGCCAAAAAAAGGGTAGGTTGGGTAGGTGGGTGAGGTGGTTCGTGGGTCGGCAGGTGTTTAACAAAAACGCCGGGGATCTTGATAAAACTTTGGTATATAAGTCAGGTTCACTTGAATATGGAAGATCTGGATTCGTTTCAAAATTGGACAAAATGGCCGGGAGCTCAGGAACACTAGTTTATTTAAATCTTCAATAACTTCTAATCCTGGATTTCAATTATATTTAGAATCGGTATATAAGGTTATAATGCTTTTTCCAATATTTCTGCATACCAACTTTCGGTTTGTCTCTTCCGGTTAAAACGTTTTTGTTTTGTATTTTTTTATGGTGTTTATCCCTACTATAGATGGAAAATCGAAATTAAGACGCCGATGATGTGAACCTGACCTTTTACGATGGTTTTGAAACTTCGATAATAGTAACCATACTAAAAAAAATTGATTTGTATTTTTTATTTTTTCACTTTGACACAGGGTGGCTTTAATACTTATTCTATTTTTTAAAAAATTAAAACTGAAAATTTTTATCTAAATACGCTAAGAATAATCATATATAATATCACGAGTCGTCAAATAATAGTCGATTATTTTTCATAATCATTATTACGAATGTCATTTGAGGCATGAGTGGTAATGTTGAAAAATAATCGACTAATAATTTGGTGACGAGTTGTATTTAGCAGACAATTTAACGAACAGAAATAGTAACATTATTTCATACAACATAATCATACATAGTAAACTATTATTTCATCTTAGTAGGCGCATAAATGTTATAAATTTGTAATTTATTTTTGACAAATAAACATAAACATGCAATCATTAATGAATGAAAACGGACATTTTTACTATTTGCAAATTGCATTTTCACATAATTTTGTATGTGAATTTTTGTTTTAAATTAACATATTAAGTAGGCGGAAAATATTCGAAAATATTCGCTGTTCCTTCCTACCAGAAAAAAATAATCGAAACAAATCGTTTTGATTTGCTAAAAAATAGTAAATGAAGAGTTTTTATTGGACCTTATTGAAACTTTATTTAGTGAGTTGAATTGTCAGTGTAACTTTTTCTATTAAGTCTTATTTACCTTTTAAACAAAAACAAGTTCAATAGAATCGGGAAACTAGTTTTTACAAAAATTTGCATGAACAAGATCCAAAATGGGTTGCCAATCATCCAGTTGATGGCATACTCCTTGATCATGTGACGCAATGTTCCTTAAGGACTTAAGCCCATATATAGAATTATGTGAAGGCTCGTTTCTTCAAAAAGGCAATAACCGAGCAAGCACTTAATGCAAGTTAACTGAAAACAACTCACTACTGCAGCTTTACTGTACCATTATTTTCTGTATTAAATCATAGAAAATTTTACGAATGGTAAAATTATGCCAAAGGTTGAGGTTGAATGAAGATTTGTGTCCAAGAGCAATGTTTTTAGGTTTCTATCTAATTAAAAAATCAAAAGGGATAGGGAGATAAGGTGAATTGTTTGTTGACCATTGTGTTCCAAGCTGACCAATAACCTGCGACCCAGTAAGTTGGTTTACATATCGAACAATTTAATAAACAATTTAAGATTCAAGTTGCCATATCCACCCGTTGTCATTTTTGCACGAGAGAAGCTCTGTAGTAAACTTATTCACACTTTCAAAAATTCAAAAGTTTGAATTGCAATGAAAACGTTTTTCCACATTTGAGAGGCTTAAAAATAACATTTTCTTCCGTTCATTTGATAGAAATATGACACAGCTCAAGATTGCTTTTGTACTTTTGAAGATTCCTTCATAGTTAGATCAACGACTAATTCTAGGTTCTAAATCTAAACTGCTGCGAAAATCTATTTTGCAAAAGCAAAAATACTATCGACCAAAAAAATTTCATGAGTTTGAAGATAATGACGAATTAGGTACTGTGTAGGCCATTTACCACTCTTTTATGGAGCATAACAGTATAAAAAAGATATCGTCATAGATCCAAAGAAAAATAATGAAAATTCTAAGATTTAATTCAAAATATTTTAGCAAAAAATGAATCGCATATAAATCACGTCGTGTTATATTTATATTACCTACTCTTTCTTATATTATATCAGAATTAATTAGTAGTATTATTCAGATCGAAAACAGTAAATTAATTATTTATTTTATTAATTATTTTTTAATTATTTTACGCGGTAACATCCCGACTAGCATTATGTAAGGGCTCAGATGTGCACCGGATACGGCTTTCTTTACTACTGATAGGGACCATATCAGGCACGCTGAACAGGTCCTGATCAGTAATGTAACGCCACAAACTATCCAAACCGGATTACGCAGCCTTACTAGAAACGGACCAGGACCGGATCATTTAAAATAGGGAATTTCCTTTAACATACATTAGAAAAATTAGAAAATTTACTACTGCATACATTAGAAAAAAATTTTTATAAAAATATTCTAACTTTATACTTACCTATATGTATTCATAATGCAGAGAAGCGATAATTAAAGTATATGTGAAATTTCGCAAACTATGTATATTAAACTGGAAAATACCCTAGTGAATTTTAACCAAATGAAATTTATTAACATGAAATAGGGCTCAGATCTGGACAAATAGGGCATACCTTAATTGGAAAATCAAATATGAGTCTGATCCTTTGAAAAAACCTAAGTATTGCATTCATGAGCCAAAAGTGAAATTCTTACCCCCACTTTTTTGGCCTTTCTCGACGTTTTAGGACCTACTGATTCTAAAAAAGCAAATAAAAAAATGCATGTCTGTCTGCCAGCCGGCCTTCACAGCCGACGAAATCTAGAAAACCGTTGGACGGATTTCAAAAATTTTTTTTCCTAAAAATAGTTTTACTTAATGGAAAGAGCCGAAAGGACGATGTGTTCGATAACTGTACCGGAAGTGTGTCAAACAAATCGTCAACTGTGTCAAAACAAGGAAATTTGCATATTTTTGCTTAAAAAACGTACATTTTAAGTGATTACGAATAGAAACATTGAATTTGAAGAAATTTTGATGGTCGGGATTGGTACGTAAGACCAAAAACTAGATTATTGCATTATAAGTTTGTCAAAATAATGTTATCAAGTGTGTCAAAAGAAAGATTTTTCTTCGGTTTATTTATTTTTTTATCCAATTTTTTGGAAAAAATAAAATTAATTATTTGTATGGCATGAGATTTTATTATTATTATAGAGAATTATGGCATTATAAGTTTGTCAAAAAAATAATGTCAAGTGTGTCAAAAGAAGGTTTTCATTTCTTTTTTTAGAAAATAATAAAATTAGTTATTTGTATTAAATGAAAATGATATTATTATTTTTGAGAATTTTATTGCATTATAAGGTTGTCAAAAAAATATTGTCAAGTATGTATGTCAAAAAAATGATTTCATTTATTTTTTAGCCAATTTTTTGGAAAAAAAATTTAGCTGTTGTATGACGTAAATGTGACATGGAAATTTTTGAATTTGTTATAGTTTTTGAAATATTTTTGGAATTTTGAAAAAAGTTTGTATTTTTGATTTTGTAATAATTTTTGCAATATTTGTAGAATTTTGGAAAAAAAATAGAATTTTTGAATTTGTGAATTTTATATATATATTTTTAGAATTTTGAAAAAAGTTTCAATTTTTGATATGCTATAATTTTGTTTATATTGGAAAAAGTTTGAATTGTTGAATTTTTAAGAGTTCTTGGATTATTAGGATTTAGAAAAAGTTCAAATATTTGATTTTCTTCTAATTTTTGGAATATTTTTGGAATTTTGAAAAAATTTTCAATTTTTGATTTTGTTATAATTTTTGCAATATTTTTACGAATTTTTGAACAAAATTTTAATGTTTGATTTTGTAATAATTTTTGCAATATATTTAGAATTTTGAAAAAAATTTGATTTTATTTAATTTTTACAAGATTTTTGGAATTTTGAAAGAAATATAAATTTGTGATTTTGTAATATTTTCTCGAAACGTTAAATGGAGAGGTTTTTGTGTAGTTTGCTGATTGTATCATCTTTTCACTAAATTATATAATTTATGATCTGTTATGATTTTCCAGCAACGTATTGATGTTTCGTGTTAGTTTTGTAATAAATTTCTAAACAGAGATAAAAAAAATACATGTAAATTTAATTTAAAAAAGAGTTGTGTTTGATATACATCGCTGCCCAAAACTAAAAATAATGTCCTCATAAAAGTTTTTTGCCGAAAACTATATCAAAATCCTTAACCAAAACCGAAATCTTGATATCTTAGAGCTTGAGATTTCAGCCCCTCCATATTTTGCTTATTAAATTTTCCACCCACTTGTGTGTATATTCATCCCTAGCACGATTTTATGATTAGCTTTTATTTTTAATTTTGAAAATATATCAAATATTTTTTGTATACGTTACCAAATAATTAAAGGTTCATCTAATAATTTTATTTCAAGCTTTAAATCAAATATCAATATTTCTGTGAAAAATTTGACATTTTAAAAGAAACCAATTTTTTGTATAAATTCCAATCTTTAATTATCAATTTTTTAAGATATTTGGATCGTCATGATTTTCAAATTATAAAAACATACATATTTGAATGTTTATCAATTACATGAATATTTTCAGTTTGCTTTCATATGGATTGATGCAATCAATAGGGTCGTGTGATTTCAATCTATAAACGTTTAACTATGCATTCAAAAATTAAGTCTTAATTTATTGTTGTAGCAATTTTTGTACTTGCTATTACAAAAGAAATAATTTGCTATCAATAAAAGTTTAATTATCTTGCCAGGTCACTTAAGCGATCTATTACCAGAACTTAGCTTAACAGAATTCGAGCACATAATAGCAACTATTATCTAAACTCATAATAAATACATAGAAATTGTTCATAAGAAATTGTCATAAGAAATACACAGAAATTGTTGATTTCATAAATTTTATGTTGAATTAATAAAAACAGGTCATATACATAGGGCATAACGCTCGACTTAAGTTCGATACGATAAAGAAAAAAGTAAAAAATATTAAACTAATTAACATAAGTTTTTTGGCTCAAAAGTTCCTTGATCCGAACTACAATTTTTTTTTATTTTCATAACTTAAAAGATATCTAATCATTTTAAATAATAAAATCACGTTCCCATAAATATAAAAAATAAGCTTCTTAAAACAAATAGTAAATTGTTTTGTACAAAATCGAAATACATAATTCATTTTTTTTTCTCTTAAATAAATACAAAATTGTTTAAATTAAAAAGCCCCAAAAGCAAAATGATATTATACGATAATTTCATCACTTTCCCACACTCCCACTACCTTTTATGTTTTTATTTTAATAGTCAAGCAAGAACTTACTTATAAAAAAATATGTATAATTTTTTAATTGTTAGATACTAAGGTAATGTAGATTTAATAGATAAAGTTGGTTTGAAGTGAGCTTTCGTTGGATGTTCGTCCGAAAAAATCACTATTTTCACTCTAGATTTACATTCATCGATTATTGTGAATGTAATCATATTTGTGTTAAAACAATAATTACTGTAAAAAAATATGATTAATTACTTCACAAAATAACCTTAGAGGTTACGTTTCTAATCGATCGTTGGATAAGATTTTTCAAAACTTACCGATTCCTTGCATGAGCATAGGCGTGCGTTATAATAAAGTAACTACATTTATTGTTAGTTAAAAGTAAATCGTTTTGTAAGATAACTCAACATAACATAACACAAACCAAAATTACTTGAAAATGGTTCAATTGCTTTCACAATGAATCAAGAAAGTGTCAGTTACAATATGTTGTAGGAGTAGGGCTATGATAACTTTTGGGTTGCATAACACAGACAACAAGCAGATAGGGTTATTTTACGCTTTCGTAGTATAACTTTTTACATTGTTCCTAACTGTTAAGAGGGGTTGGTATTGAGTACTTTAATTGCTCACAATAATTCTAAATAATTAAAAAATATATCCAATTCCAATCAAGTGGTTTTTGACTAGTGGTATTGGTGGTCAGTCTTTGGTACTAGTATTGATATTGGTATTGGTATTAGTATTGGTATTGGTATTGGTATTGGCATTGGTATTGGTATTGGTATTAGTATTGGTATTGGTATTGGTATTGGTATTGGTATTGGTATTGGTATTGGTATTGGCATTGGTATTGGTATTGGTATAGGTATTGGTATTGGTATTGGTATTGGTATTGGTATTGGTATTGGTATTGGTATTGGTATTGGTATTGGTATTGGTATTGGTATTGGTATTGGTATTGGTATTGGTATTGGTATTGGTATTGGTATTGGTATTGGTATTGGTATTGGTATTGGTATTGGTATTGGTATTGGTATTGGTATTGCTATTGGTATTGGTATTGGTATTGGTATTGGTATTGGTATTAGTATTGGTATTGGTATTGGTATTGGTATTGGTATTGGTATTGGTATTGGTATTGGTATTGGTATTGGTATTGGTATTGGTATTGGTATTGGTGTCGGTATTGGTATTGGTATTGGTATTGGTATTGGTATTGGTATTGGTATTGGTATTGGTATTGGTATTGGTATTGGTATTGGTATTGGTATTGGTATTGGTATTGGTATTGGTATTGGTATTGGTATTGGTATTGGTATTACAGAAATTTAAAGTGATTATAAAATAATTTCATTAATTTTAAAACAATTATTTTCATCAAATGGTTTTTATTCAAGAAGAATACGTTCATGATTAAGAGGGTTCTTTAAATCTCACATCACTACAAATATTTTGAAAATAAAATAATTATTTCTAATCTCATTAAATATCAAAACCAATTCATTTGGAATTAACTTTATCTTTTACAGTGGACTCAACCATTTTACAAAGTTATATTTTTTAAGACCCGAAAACGGTGAATTACGTGAATCATTTAGTAGATTCAATTATCAAAGATTGAATTGACAAAGATTGACTTTAAAAGGATTTAATAAAGAAACAGAAATGAAAAATTTTTCAATCTGTTAAAAGAACTGTTCTGGATAAAAAGACTGTAAGCATTTCTACTTACATTATTAAATCAATCTAGGCATTAAAAAGTAAAGATGATGATGCAGTTTTTTTTTATATCACAAATGAAAGAGGACATTGTAAAATGTCAGCCGTAGAAATTGATTGTATCAAATATACAAAAGGAACAGACAGAGAGGCCGAGTCTTACAAATAGGGTAACGTTTTTTTAAAATTTTGAAAACTTTTGTTTTCTAGTCGCTCGGTAAACCGATAAAATTAACAAAAGCATACAGTTTACACAAGAAACTGATAGAGATAACGTTTCAATTTTTGGGGATTTAACTAATATCTAAAATGGAAAATAATAAAGCTCACAACAATAACTTTAAAATATAATTAAAAACTACGGTTTAAAACTATATTAATAGTTTGCATAATACAAAATACAATCCAAAGTAATTCTTGTAATAACTTTTGTATTGGACCGACAGGCATCAAATTAAGTACAAGGGTTTTTAAGACATACAACCAAAAAAAACCGTTTAAACCGTTGTGCAAATGAATTTACAACTTTAAATGAAGTCGGACGCGAAATCGAACCGACACTCGATCTAGTAAACAAATTTCATGCGCTTAAATCAAAATTTGGATCCTTGAAGAATTTTGAAATTTTATTCCTACATTAAATACATGAATTATGTCGATTTGACGCATTTTGAACTAAAATATATAGATATGTTTCACATATGCTTTGCTTTCCGAAAAAAAATACGATGCAAGCCCTAACTCAGCTATTAATGATGTTCTTTTTATTTATTCATCAAACTTAATCAATTTTTTATATTTACATCTTAGTCAAACGTTTATGCTTCGAATTAACGAAAACTTATAAACATTTAATATAAATCTGTTATATACATATGTATTTCATTTATATATTTAACCAACTGATGCCCCATCTTCAGATTGCATTCTATAGGTTTTCGTTTGTTTTCTTCAACTTTAACATACACGAGATTACCTATTAATAATCTCAAACTCCAACTTTACCTCTTCCTTTCATTTTCATTTGATTTCATTTGCAATTTAACTGTATGAAAGTGAAGTCAATTTTTAAGAAAATTTAATTGTGTTAGTTTTCTTATATGTAATTTTTTTTTTTTTAAATAATTTGATTTTTTTTTTAGTTTTTGTTAATGAGTTTTTTTTCTGATTTTCTTTTAGCTTTTGGATTTTATTTATATTGAAAATTGATTATAGTGAATTTAATTTATTTTGATGATACAAAATATAGATTAAATTTAAAAAAGTTTAAGTGAAAAAAATTAATTAATTATAAATAAAAACATTGTGTAGAAAAAAACTGTTGTTGATTTAGGTTTTAAATTAAGTAATTGAAAAGTTGAGCAAAAAATGGGATTTATTGGATTTAACCCTGTATTAGGTGAGTGTAGCTGAATTTTAAAGTATTTAGTTAAAAATAATTAAATATTGCATTACGACTATGAGTAAATTGAATTTCAATGTATTATTTGAAATTAAACGAAACACCTAAAGTAGGTGAAACTTGAGTTAGTCTTAAATTTTATCATTAAATGATAATTAAATCATATCTCTTAATTATTCGGCGAACAGTTGCTTTGAAAGTTGGCATTTAATAGTTTGTTATTATTGCTTTCGTAAAAATATTAAAAGCATTTTTATTGAATTTTAATTGATTACAAAATTTGTGAATTTTCGTGATTCTTTAAAATCAAAATATGTTAATTGATCAATGATCACCAATCAATAACAGATGTTGGTTATAATATTATGTTGAAATCTATGAAAGCTTTCATATATGCAGGCACAATCAAATATTTAAATTTATTCATGTTGTTTAGTTCTGCAAAGATGATGAAAAAATAAAAATTGCTCTTCAGATTTCTATTTACATATATTTGTTTACACTTTATTGTGCATTAAAGATTTGGTACATAATTAAGATTGTTAAGTTGAACTTTATTTGCTGTTCGATGAAGATTGAATATTTATGTAATAAATGTTTTTATAGTTTTATATAATTAAACAGGTGTATTGTAAATTGGTGTGATGTTATGAAAATATATGTGGTCATCTTTTTATGTGGCTTACAAGTAAATTAAATAGAAATTATTTGGACAATAAACTTTCTATTTATACATTGAGAACTATGGCTAAAACGGTCGACCAGGAGGATCCTGATTAGATTGCCGGTCTGATAAAAATTTAAATAATTTTCGGTTTTTCATGTTACAAAAAGTCAGCTAGTACGAGATGCTCGTTGACCGTCTATGCTCATCTAGAAGCATTATTAAGATAAAAAAATTTCCAAATCTAAATTGAAAGAGTTGAGTAAAATATAAAAACATTAAACACAAATTTCCCGCATGGCGGGATCAGCTTTTATTGATTTGTTATTTTTTTTTTATTTTTGATCCACTCGGTTGATCCACCCATCCAGTCAGTCCCTGCTATTGTCATATGAATTAACATTATATATCACATAAAATAGTAGTGAGATATCACTACCCAAGGTGATATCTTAGGGGTGCTGGCAGATGAACTGTATTCAGTTAACGGTAGCACCCTCAATCTTAGCTATGGAATATTCCTTGAAGATGGCACGCTCTTGCTTGCTCGAAGAAACGAGCCTTAATATAACTCTATATCTGAGCTTTAATCATTGGGGAGGACAGTGCGTCACATAATCAAGGATTATGCCACTAGCTGAATTATTAGCAACCCCATTTTAGTTTTGTTCCTGCAAATTTTTAAAACAAATTTGCTTTTTATCACTTATTTTATTTTTATTTTCTCTATCCTATCATGAAATATTAGCCTATGTATATTTTATTTGTAATAGGATTTATTGTTTGGTTGTCCATTATTTAACAAATAAATATAATAAAAAAAACTCCAAGAGGCTTGTATATCCGCTACAAATAGGTAGATTTCGGGACCAGACAGCTTTGGGTACAAATAGAATTGGGTGATTAGTTTAATTAAAAATTTTAAGTAGAAACAGAATAATCCAAAAAATTTATAAAAACCAAACTAAACACATTAACGGAAACTACTTTTTTATTCGCCTATATATTAAAGTGTTACTTTATTACTGTGATTTGCCGCTTTAAAGTATCACTTTTCAGCTATTTATTTTGTCGTCATAGCTACGTCCAAAAAAGTAAAAAGCATTTGTATTTGTTTAAATTCTATGAAAAATAAATTTTTTTATCAAAGCAACCCGCAAATTCAAAATTTCATTATCCAATTAAAATAGTTGTTATCATTTGTTGTCATAGAATTTGGAAAAAATAATAAATATTTTTTCAAAGGTTACTTGTTCCACATATTTTGATTTTAAAATTTATGAAAATTTGTAATTTTAATTTAGAATAAACAACTTTTCTTAAAATATTTTGCTTGCGGCGAATAAAAAATAGTATATGATGCACGGACGTAAGCTATTTTGGACTTAATGTGGGTGCAAATCTCGGCTAGCGCCTCGATTTGCAAACTCCACATCCGTCCAAAATCTTTAGCTTTACGTCCTAGCATCATAATGTACTATATCAATGCGATTTCGGAACAGTTTTATTTAATTTGGTTAAAACTACTTTTAATAACATATTAAATCCACCAAAGAGCAAATAAACGTTCTCGCAACGTCACACCTACAACACCACCACACATAATTATAATCTAAAATTGTCAAACTACTTTTTCACCTCAAATAATTCAAATATCTACAATTTAGAAAAACTTTTGTAAATGGGTAATCAATATGCATATATTTATTTCAACTAACCCATTTCCAAATATTCCAAATTTCCGAAGAAAATATTCCTTAATTTAAAACAATAATGTCTCAGCTTTGTCTTAATTTTATTTTTAATTTTTGCGAAAAAAAATAAAAACTCAAAAAAATTTATTTAATATTTCTATGGGATATTTTTATGGAATTTGTTGTTGTAATTGAATGGCATGCAGTAGGAATAATGCTAATTATATTGAAACCTCTTGGGCTAGAAAGCTGAAAATCTTTGAGGTTTTTTAAAATTTTCTACAATGCTTTTTGGAAACTATGCAAATTTGTTTAACAAATCCTTGTCTGTAAATACAAGCCGATTTTTTATTAAATTTTCTATAATTTTCCAAAAAAATCGCCAAATCCAAATCTTTGGTATTATGTAGAAAAATAATGCAATTATTTTTCTACAATTAAAAGGAGTAAAATTAAAATAAACGGGGGATATGAACCCTCCCACTCCTATTATTTTTCATTTTTGATATCATAAATTATCAAAAATTGTTACTGTAATTACCTTTACTAAAACGGACTCATTATCACCATGAAAACAAAAAAAAAATTTTAAATCCGTCAAGTAGTTTTTTGAGATACCTTAAATTGAACATATATGGAACAAATGGCTTTTAAAAACTACCCCTACCTCTAAAGGGAGAACCACTCGGGACAAAAAAAAAGTTTTTCCTACGAAACGTTTTTTTTTATTTTCCCTTCCACGTTTTTTAAATTTGAAGCAAATCAAAAACTGTGTGGCAAATCGGTGTAAAGATCTGATTTTGTACACCTTTATTTTTTATTAGGCGAGATGCAGGTGGTTAACCATGACAAACGTTGTGTTATGTTATGATAAATTTAGAGAGTTTATTATTTCATTACCCACTAGTGCGTAATAAAATCATTAACACTAGTGCGTAATAAATTTCTTACGTTACTGATACCTTGGTAATTTTATCGGAATACAATCAACAAAAAACTTCAAATATATTCGAATTTAAATTGACATTTATCTGATTATCAAATTGATTACCAACTTTATAGTTCCTTCATGTATTTAAATAATCTTAGTTTTTTAGTCACTACAAATCTGACAAAAGTGAATCAGTGAAATCAGTGACGTTTGATTCGAATTTTAATTTTTTTTATGTAGAAGTGATTCTTTGGATGTCTTCCGATCACATAAAGCAAAATTAAATTTATCATTCAAACGTTATTGTGCTACTTGAAAAAATTAGCACCATTTGTTGGATGTGAAACACAACTTTTCGGGTAGACTAAACAAATTGAATAGATTAAAGCAATGTGAATTAATAGAATTATTAGTTTTATTATGGGTATTTTCTTTATCAAAAATTTTATCTCTTATTAACTAACTATTATATATTAAAGTAAAATTTGGTGTGTTGAGTGGCCTAGTGGTAGCACGCTGCACTTCGAATTCGGAGAAACCGGGTTCGAATTCGAATCCCCATCTAGGTCAAAGTGTTTTTAAGCAAAAACATTAACAACCATCACACACCGGTTTTCCAATTGACCGATATGTATTTGCCGATAGTATAAATAATTGGAAAAAGTATGGGCGGATCACTCATATAAAACTTATTGATTGAATTAAGTCTTCAAGTAAAACTCGGCCATAAAACTTAGTGAATTGATGAAATTAATACAGGTGAAGGAACACTTGTTGACAACCTACGTTGGGCTTGTTAAAGTGGACATACAAAGGTTTTTAGTTTCGGATATTTTGCCCAACACAAAAGTTTAATGATGTTGAACCGTCTCGTGGAACACGAACTGGATCGATATGAACTAGTGAGGTTAGAATAAATATTTAAATCGGCAAAATAGCCGCTTCTAAAAGAAAAAAAATCGATGTTCAATTAAAATTTTTTCGTAAAATATTTAAAAAGTAGAAAGAAATAATATTCTTTCAATCAATCCCTGAAGAATATATCTGAAGGTTGTGTTTGAAAACCCGTCCTCACCAACTTTGAAAACACCGTTTTGAGAAAAACGCGATCGGAAAAACGGGAAATGGACGAAATTTATTTGTTTGGTATAAGAAATGACTAAATGTAGCTATCAGGTATAAAACAGACCTTCCACATTACCATTTTATGTATGCGAATACAATCAATCATTGTGAACTCAGCTATTACTCAATCGTCAATCGTCATTAAAAATATTACAAAATATTATATTACATGACAAAGATGCATGTAATTCCAAGAATATTTGCCGAATTGATTTGAAATTTTCAGAGAATATACTAAAATATATATATAATCCGAAAATGCAATACAAACAAAATCGATTGTTTGAAATTTCTAACTGCGTATAATCAATCTCCTAAACTGTTGAAATATTTTTAGCATTAACTTGAGATGTAGAACCCGAGTCACCACTATAGAAAAAGCAATCTAGGATTGAGCCAAAATCTTTTATAGATACATTCATAAAATTAAAAACGGTCCGTTGCATGTAAAACATAATTAGTTAGGCTGATTTTAGATAGATTTCATATAAAAATCATTAAATGATTAATTTAATTTCATTAAATTATCTTTCTTCACATCCACAACAAATCAAAATTAATGTTGCTAGATCGTTTATAAATAGAGTTTTTTCTCTTAGCCATCCTATGTTCATTGATGAAAATATCATCATAATTACAACAATTCTTCAAAATAATAACTATCCTTTGATGTTAATTAAAAAGTTGATATATCAATATAAACAAAAAAATCTTGTTGACTGTAAAATTGTACCACCTATATCATGCAACTTTATACCTGAAGAAAATGTTTATTGTTCGCTTTCATATGTTCCTAGATTAACAGAACAAATTAAGAAAATTTTATTTGAAGAAAAAAATACAGCTATAAAATTATCAAACAAAATATTGAACAAGTCTCAACATTTATTGTTCAGTAATATTAAAGATAAAATTCCTTCTTTTAAGAAATCAAATCTTATTTATAAAATTCCTTGTTCTTGCGGTAAAATTTATATTGGACAAACTAGTCAAAAACTTCAAGATAGAATTTCACAACATAAAAGCACTGTGAAATTAAAACATGGTACCACTGCACTTGCACAACATTCTATTGAACATGTTCACACTTGGGATTTAGATAAGACAACAATTTTAGATGAAGAAAATGATGTTAAAATTAGGGAGCTTATGGAGTCTGTTCATATTCATCTAAACAGAAAAAATTCTGTTAATTTCAAAAAAGATACCGACAATTTAAAAAAACCATACTTACATTTACTTAATACTATAAATTTTAAAAGAGGCTTTTTTTGATTTTATTACTTGTTCATTATATTAATATTTTCATCTAGATTGCTAAGAATCTATGTATATAATTTTTTCAATCAACTTTTCTTTAATTTTTTGACTTGACATTTTTAACTATGTTTTCCAAAAATTCTTTCTTTTTTAAACGCTTTTCTTTACTTCACACTATTGGATCAAATCTTGTAACGTTAATTTGACTGCCTTATATTCAATGAAAATGAATGAAACTTTGCAGGCATACGTATATCCGATGACAATACACGAATATCGTATTAACTAACAATTTCAATTGTTTATTCGTTGTTTAAATAAAAAAATCGATTTTCATCGGGAATATTCAAATTCTCTCAATCTACTTAACGTAGCGTCTTGAAATTTGCACAACATAAAGATCGATAGATAAACTATACAGAATTATGCATTTAACGTTCATAAATTAGGTATTTTCTCGATAAATAAACAATTCATTTCAAAAATTTTCGCCGATTTCGGCCAACATTTGTATGTTATCAAATTTAAACGTATATCAATGCTGACGCGCACGTAAGGAAGCAGAACGTCAAGAAGAAAATCCAGATGAAGGAAGAAGCAATTCCGTCAATGTTTCGCGTGTAGGATTAGCGTCCCACGCTTTTCTTTAACGAATGTGTCAGATTTTCTCGATTTTGAATTTTTTGAAAAATCTATTCGAGTTTTGGAATTATTTTTATTTTTGAATTTTTTACAGGTTTTTAGAAAATTTATTTGAGTTTTGGAATTATTTTTATTTTTTGCTTTTTAGTAAATTTTTTACAGTATGCACAATGAAGTAAAGAAAAGCGTTTCTTAAAAAAATTTTTTTTTTCAAATATTTCAAGTTTTTTTGAATATTTTTTTTATATATTTTTTAGTAAATTTTTTACAGTATGCATAACAGTGAAGTAAAGAAAAGCGTTTCTTAAAAAATTTTTTTTTTTCAAATATTTCAAGTTTTTTTGAATATTTTTTTTTTCAATGTAAATTTATCTTGTTATTTTTTGAATATTTTATATCTGTTTTATGGTTATATTATTACTTCTTTATAGATTAACTTGAAAATGCCTTTGTGGCGAAATATTGTTAGTTGAAATAAAGAATTTAAAACAATTTTATAATTTAATATTATTTCAATATTTATTATTCCAAAAGTGGCTGAAAAAAGGTGCAAGTGATACATTTAAATTTTTATATATATATATATATATATATATATATATATATATATATATATATATATATATATATATATATATATATATATATATATATATATATATATATATATATATATATATATATATATATATATATATATATATATATATATATATATATATATATATATATATATATATATATATATATATATATATATATATATATATATATATATATATATATATATATATATATATATATATATATATATATATATATATATATATATATATATATATATGTATATATATATATATATATATATATATATATATATATATATATATATATATATACACGATATGAGATATAACGAAAACGACCGGCACTCTCACGGTCGCATTTGTTGAGGTAGATCAAAAAAATTTTCTGAACATGTGTGTTCTATTAATATCTCGGACGAGTTCGTGAATCAGCAAAATCCGACACGTGGTTAAGGAACTAGAGTTTTTTTTCTAAAAAAAATTGATTTTTTAAAACCGTTATAACGGCCGTTTGGATACTAATATTTAGTTAACGAATTTAAAATTTTTGGAATCTTTTTTATTAATTTGTTTTAAAAATAGACCTCTGCAATTAGAGGTTCCTGAGTGAGCGGCTCCAACAAAAAAGTTTGCAAAAAAAATTTTTTTTTGAAACAACCGGCACTCTCACGGTCGCATTTGTAAAGCCAGATCAAAATACCTTTTCTAAAAATGTGCGTTTTATTAATATCTTGGACAAGTTCGTAAATCAGCCAAATCCGACACATGGTTAAGAAACTAGAGGCTTTATACTAGAAAAAAATTCGTTTTTTTAATCCGTTATAACGGCCGTTTGGATACTAATATTTTTAAAAACTTCATAAATTTAGAATCTGTGAAAACATTTTAATCCGTTTCTTATAAATATAAACCTCTGCAAATAGAGGTTTTCGACTTGTTGGCTTCAACAAAAAAGTTTGCAACAATTCATAACTACAATTTCCAAAAACCTTGTAACAGTCAATGAAAAAAAAAATAAAAAGGTTTGAATAGAAGAAATGAATTTTTTTTCTTAGAAATAAACTATTATGATATTTTGCAGTATTTGGACGACATATGATATAGCGTAGGTTTGTGTCCTTTCCTTGTCACACACATGTTCTGTGGTAGATTTGATATTTGTTTGTTGCAAAATTGGATAAATATAGTTTTGCTTATATGTAGCTAATTTTCTTTTTAAAATTTGTTCGATATCTGTTTTAAATTAGTTTGTGTTGTTTAAACTAATCTGATACATCAGATTCTACTGGCACACAAAACTGTCTGATCTCGAAATCTACCTATTTCTAGCGGATATACGTGCCGCTTGGACTTTTTATTTTCAAAATGGAAAACTGTACTCCGTGTTTATAATATTTAGCATAGTCTTTCATGAACCAATTTGGCCGGTGAAGTGAACATGCTAACGTTAGTCTTAATTTGGACGTTTTCGTCACAAAATAAAACCAGCAAAATTGTATAAAGCTGGCACCATCTGAACATATGTATAAAATATGTAGAATAAGAGGCTGATTGCGCGTTGCTTTATGAAGTGGATAAGCGAAATATGTTTTTAAATTAGTGTTCGGGTTGTTAAATGGGTTCGGAACCATCATATATGGATATTATATTATATTTATAATACATCGATGGATATTATATTCATGATATATTTAGATCATTATCTTTATCTAAAAATGGAATCTTGAACGAATCGAAACACAACTCTACATGTTAAAATTTGGCATAATCTGTTGAATATAAAACATGATTTTGATTTATGAAGATGAATATTCACATTTTTGGGTTTTGAATATTTTCTCTTAACTACACTTTTTTCTACAACAACGCATAAAACTTTACTGTATGAAATAGCCGTCGAGCTGTTTAACGATACTCATAATAGAATTAACTTAAACTAATGAGCCTAACCACAGTCTCACCACAAAAAATAAATTTAAAATTTTTGTATAGCTGCATTTTTTATTGCTCATTTGTTTACACAATTAAGAAAATAAACTTTAAATCTTTTTGTTCGTTTTACATAAGTTGATGTTGAATTTGACAGCGTGAGATTAAATAGAAATTTGTTTTTGTTAATTTGAACTTTATAACACAAAGATTGTTATAAAACATTAAATTTGTTGTATTAATAAATTCAATGATTTAGAAAATTTTGGGATTTTTATTGTAAGATTAATTAAAAAAAAAAGAATTAAAATTTCATGTACGTCATATGTCATGACATTTCTTATAAGATGTACGTTTATATATATTTAGTTACTATTTAATTTAATGTTAATCGTTTGCATCATCTATCAGTCAAAGACAACGAATAACCTCTTCATTCACAAATTTGTTTTGCTCATTTTGTATCATGTAACTAAATATTATAAAATAAAAGCTAGATTTACGTTTATCTATAAGCTTAAGAGGCATATGCCAAATTTGAGAACGCCCTATTTTTGAAAAAATCACTTACTGCCACCCAATTGATGATTGTGGAAAGTCACAAATAATAATTATTCACAAGAAATTACAATCTGTGTCACAATCACACATAGAAACCTTCTAAGACTTATATCCCACAACCACAAGCTTTCTACTAAGCTCCCCTTACTTTTCAACATCTTTGCAAATGAAGATCCCAAAACGTATAGATAAAAACTAATTCCACATAATATTTTAGATACAAAAATCCTTGGAATAATCATTGAACTTGATTGAAAATTAAACCATGAACATGAATATGGTGGATTTTAAAATAGGTATTTTTGAAATTTTTGTCAGATCTTTAACCCGCTTCCAATTATTGTAAAAATCTCCTAACATAAAATAAACAATTTCTATTAGTGTTTCTATTGATGTTTCAAAGGCAGTCTTTTAAAGCCTCTAGTATTAATCTCCATTGCTTTTGATACAAAAAATTAATTATTCCACGAAATGTTTGTATTTATTCATCTTTCGTCTTAAAATAAAAAAAAGATTTATTGAAATATAAAATATTTAAATAATAAACAATAGCGAACATTTAGTAATAGCAGTAGGTTTTATAAAACACATTAATAATTATGCAAAAGAACTATTAAATGCTTCGTTTGTCTTAACGTAAAATTGCAATGGATATTTATTTCAACTGGAAATGTTGTAAAAAGATCTAATCAAAACTGCTTTAACATATTGATTACGAATCCAAAAATGGTCTGAAATTTAATTTTGCTCACTTTTTTATTCTAAAGATTGGTTTCTTCAGAAAAATTTATTGGAGTTTGTTGTGGCTGTTCACTCTTCCTAATACTGTCACAGCATTGTCTTAATAAGCTTTTGGAACGAAGTTCCTTATCGCGCTTTGCGAAAGGGGGCTAGACGGAAAAAATTAAGACCAAAAATTGTAACGACACTTTATTATTTAGTTTATTATTATTATTTAGTTATTTTGAGTTTATTGAAGTGAAACTTCTTTGGTTACGGTGGTCATGGTGGTTATGGTGTTCACGGTGGTCATGATGGTCATGTTGGTCATGGCGGTCATGGTGGTCATGGTGGTCAAGATGGTCATGGTAGTCATGGTGGTCATGGTGGTCATAGTGGTTATGGTGGTTATGGTGGTAATGGTGGTCACGGTGGTCATGGTGGTCATGTTGTTCACGGTGGTCATGGTGGTCATGGTGGTCATGGTGGTCATGGTGGTCATGGTGGTCATGGTGGTCATAGTGGTCATGGTGGTTATGGTGGTATATAATAAATTATATAAACTGGTAATAGTGGTCATGGTAGTCATGGTGGTCATAGTGGTAATGGTGATCACGGTGTTCACGGTGGTCACGGTGGTCATGGTGGTCATAGTGGTCATGGAGGTCACGGTGGTCACGGTGGTGATGGTGCTCACTGTGGTCATGGTGGTCATGGTGGTCATAGTGGTCATGGTGGTTATGGTGGTCACAGTGGTCATGGTGTTCACGGTGGTAATTATGGTCATGTTGGTCATGGCGGTCATGGTGGTCATGGTGGTCATAGTGGTTATGGTGGGCATGGTGGTCACGGTGGTCATGGTGGTCATGGTGTTCACGGTGGTCAAGGTGGTCATGGTGGTCATAGTGGTCATGGTGGTTATGGTGATCATGGTGGTGATAGTGCTCATGGTGGTCATGGTGGCCATGGTGGTCATAGTGGTTATGGTGGTTATGGTGGTCACAGGGGTCATGGTGTGGTCGCGGTGGCCATGGTGTTCACGGTGGCCATGATGGTCATGGTGTTCACGGTGGCCATGATGGTCAACAAATAATAACAATAATGAATCCTGACAGTGTTTCTGCACAAGTTCTGGATATTGCTGATGGAGTTAGGTAAGTAGAGATTTTATACAGACAATAATAAATGCTTATGTATTTTTAGCAAGTACGCATTATAACCTCTCTTTACTATTGTGCTAACTAAGTCATACGCTTTATAATCTCTCCATTATTGTGTGTTTATCAAGTGTACGCGTCATAACTTTAATAAATTTAAAAGCAAATTATATTTTAATATTACAATATCAATGCGACTTGAACATGATGCTGATATTGCTAATTTCAACGTATTCCTTCACTAATTAATCGAAAGGAACTTCGTTCCATCCGAGTGTCCCTTGACACCTCTCTTTACTTTTTTTTAATTCTAACTTTAGTGGCATGTTTAGTGTTAATTATAATAAATTATTAATTAACGTCTCTAAATATCCGAAGATAACATGCCAACTAGGGATTCGGATTAAGTTTGAATAAATTAAGTTTCTCTAAGAAATTTATGGACGCTGAATTTAAAATTTTGAGGATTAAGACTATCAGGGAAAACCCATGAAGGCAACGCGTTCCAGAGATGAGAGACTCTGTTGAAAAACGCTCGTTGGAAAGCAACAGTTCTGCACCTTATTATATGAACCGTAAAAGAATGTGCTACAACATTTGCTCTGGTGTTACGCGGTAGGTTTGCTAGTTCAGGTAAAATTGATTTAATCTCTTTAAATTGCGATAGTTTCATTTGCCACAAATTTATCTATAACTGGTCGAATTTTTGATCAATTGAACTCTCTCTATTTGTAACCTTATCATCTAGAAGAGATGTTTCTGTATCAATAATCAAATCTTCGAGTATGCATTTTATTAAGCAATTGTTTTTGTAGCTATCCCTCAACAATCATCTCTAAATAGTAAATATGAATATGTATTGTTCTATTTCTTCGATGATGTTTTGAAAAAATTTGGCAGGCGTTTTAAGATCTCCGTTCACCTGTTACCGTCAATAATGTCGTAAAATATAAATTCTATTGACTAGGGCGTATAGGTTTTTCTAACGCGTGTGCTCTAGAAGCACTACTTTCTTACTCCTAAAGTCACTTGATACGGTAAATGCACCTTTAAATAACTATAAAGTTGTGTTATTTTGAGGTGACGACTATGCTTAGCATTTTAATGAAAATGCTGAAAATTATAGACCACACACCCCAGACTTCCCTACAATTAGCTAAAGCCCATGTTTTTTTATAAGCCCACTGCCACCATAAATATACTTATAGCATCGCGTTCAATTTGTAGTGTTAAGTTTCAGTATATATGCCCTTCATTCTATAATAGTCATATAGTACAATAGTCCAAATTTACTGGGGTACCATTTACGCATTCTATCACATTCCGAAATCCTAATGTATAACAAAATTCAAAATATAATAGTATTTTATTGGGTTAGTGTTTAATGAAATATTTTTTTCTTGAGCAAAAGTTTACAATGCGAGCAAGGCAAATTTATTCAACCCAAACCCAATACCGTTTCGAGAGAGTAGCATATATTAAAAAAAATTGAATTATTTTGGAACACATAAATAAGAAAAATTAAACTAATAGAAAAAACGACATTGAATTTTATTTGATTTTTTTACGAGTAATTCCATACAATTTTATTCATTTTTAATATCTAGTTGATTATTTAGTATTTTGAAAATGATATGACCTATAACGGAAGACATCTTTGTATATGATATTAAGAGTTTACATAAAAATAGAATATCTGGACTTTTTTAAGTTGGAAAAAGTAGGAGGAAGGAGTGGGAGGCATCCTGAATGATTGGTTACTTGAAACTTTTTTCAATAACTTTAAGTCCTATCGTTCTATTCTGATCAAGCTCGTTACATGATACTTTTACTAAGCTTCCCATAGTTCTACATACCAACCTCCAGTTTGTCATTCCCGAAAAAAACGATTATCGTTTTCGGTAATCAAGTGATTTTTATGAAACCTTAGAAAATGGTCTCGGTCAACATAAGAAATATATAAATAACATTTGGGTTATTGAGTAAAGTGAAGGAAGATCCAACATGCAACTGCTAAATTTTGCTTTTTGTTTTTTATGTCTGTTGATAAAACATTAATTCACTAGTTAGTTATAGATTTGTATGGCAAGCCAAGCAACTAATAAGTTTTTGAACGATTATAAAAAAACAATAATAACTTCAAGCAATTCATAAATAACTTCAAGCTGTGATTTTATAAAACTTTGTACATATTTTTTTGGCAACCTTCAAAAGAATGCTGGCACTCTATTTTGGTGCTGTCACTGCGGTTCACAACTTTTCACTTTTTTTTAATCAACAACAATAGCTATTTATGTATTAAGGGCGTAAAGTATGTCTTTTCCGCCAAAAAGATACTTTATGCCCGAATTGCATACAAGTTTTTTGTACGAGTAAGATTCTGTATTATATGCATAAATAAAAATACATATATTTGTAGTAACTTTACAATAGTAATTTTAGCCATTATTATTTGAATTTTAGGCATTGTTATTTCAATAGAAAAAATGACCTGATTTACGCACAATTTTTGAATCTTAAAAGTGCATTTTACGGTTAACTTGTACAAAAAATTATTTTCTGCTTGAACACTACCCTGGCAAAAATTTTTGTAGGAAAATTATATAGGAACTTACTTGATCATGATCATTTCTTGTAGAGAATTGAGACAAGAAGTTTACAAGATCATACAAGATGCACATAGAATCTTTTAAAGTTCATGTAAGATCCTAACAAAAATTCCTACAAGAATTTTTGCTAGGGTACAGTTTTTATCTTTACGAAGAAAAACTGATGAGTCGGCATTTTCAGGTTGTAAATTGTAATAGTTAATAGCCGCAAAAATAAAATATCATGTGTCAAACTGTCATGTGTCAAATAGTTTTTCTGTGAAGACAGCTGTTTGATAGTAATTTATTTCCGACGGTAAAGTTAAATCAACTAGATACAAGAAATAATTGTTTAAATTTGAATAAAATGATTTTTCTTTCGTTGAGGAAATATAATATGTACAAACCTAAATCACCGGAAAGTTAAATAAACACGTTTAATCACATAATCAAATTTTTTTCTACCTATCTACTCCTTCACTTAACTTAATTTTTTTTCTTCAACTGCGTTACTCATAATTATAACAAATAAAAGCTAACATAAAAATTATGTATGTACAAGACAAATGAATGAAGAAGACAAGAATTTTAATAATTTAAATAATTCAGTGAAAGCGTTTTGAAAACATGTATGTCGATTATCAATGTGAATCTTTTAAAGATTGAATAATAATAAAATAATCATGTTTTCTGTTTCTATTAAGAAACTAGAAATATTTATTACCTGCGGTCAGTTATTTAACTTTATGAATAAAATAAATAGATTTTCAATTATCTTACATTATGTTTTTGAAACATATTTTTTATAGAATTGTGTTAAATTTTTAGTTGAGTGGTTTAAGCTACGAATAAATAAAATCAGAATGAAAATTCTAATGACGAAATCACTTTTGTTTTGCGAATTTAAATTTCTCACACAAACTACACAATATGTATTAATTTCATTTCATAGAAAACAATACAACTGTTTCTTTGAATAGTTGCTTTGTATTTAATTATAAATTATAAACTTAATTTCACACTAACTAATATTAATTATTATAATCAAAAAATTTTCACATAGCAATTTTCATAAATAAATTGAACTTTTAATTTTTGAGCAATAAATTTCACATAATAATCATGTTTAATTAATTTTGTAAATTAACAGTTTTTTTATTTTAAATAAAAAGTTTAGATTATTTTTTCAAAATGTTATTCCTTGCGCGGATTGGCGTTGTCAATCCAAAAAGAAAAATTACGAATTTGATTAACATTTTCTAAATATGATTGATTTGTATTTGAGTTTCAATGAAGATTTAAATAATTATAAATTAAAAACTTTTCTTCATAAAATAACAATCCTTGACATATGATAAAATCAATTGAAACAGAAAATAATAACAAATTCCCATAATCCGCATAACTACTGAATACAAAATTATAATAATATTTAAATAAATAAAAATAACAATAATTCACATTGCATAATATGAAAAGAATGATATTTGGCTTGATGTGAGACCTCAACTTAAATTACAAAGCATTTGAACACACCTATAGGTAAAAAAAATTATCAATACGTTGTATCTTCTTTTACCTTTCACCTTTTAGTAACAAATAAGTTTCATTATAATATTTCATTTTATTATATTTTTACATAATTATACAATAAGAATGTAGGTAATGAACCGTAAATCATTTATAAGTAAAAATAAACTAAAAACTGATCACGGAAAAAATAGAGAGATCTTAAGCGATTTTAAAAAATGTCTGCAGTTTTTGATAAATCAAAACCATATCTGCAAAGATATCTACTTATCGCATCGGGTCTGAAAATTGTGTCATCATGAGCCTTAAAAGATTTAAAAGGATTTCTGAAGTTATCTTAAGATCTTAAAGAGGAACCCAGAGCCTTTTCTCAGATGATGTACAGTGATTTTAAAGACAAGCATGGTACTGTCACCAAATTAATTAATCAGTAGCAACATTGTATTCATTGCTTATGGGACGAATTTGTATTTTGTTATTTTAGGATATTTTTCCTTCAGATGAAAAATCGAATCAAGAAGCCAATTAAATAAAAATTTTGAACACCATCATTTCTTATTTTTTTAAAAGTTTGGTAATCTTTGGTATAATAAAAAAAGTCCGAGCCGCAGGATGTTCGCTAGAAATAGGTAGATTTCGAGATCAGACAGTTTTGTGTACAAGTAGAATCTGATGCATCAGATTAGTTTAAACATTACAAGCTAATTAATTACAAACAGATATCGAACAAATTTTAAAAAGAAAATTCGCTAAATATAAGCAACACCACATCTATGCAATTTTGCAACAAATAAATATCAAATCTACCACAGAACATATGTGTGACAATGCATGGCACTTTATGAAAAACACACGGCAAACCTACTCTATATCATATGTCGTGCAATTACTGCAAAATATCAAAATAATTGATTTCTAAGAAAAAAAAATTAATTTCTTCTATTCAAATCTTTTTGTTTTTTTTTAATTGATTGTTATAAAGTTTTTGCAAACTGTTGTTGTTGGGGATTGTTGCCAACTTTTTGTTGAAGCCGACAAGTCAAAAACCTCTAACTGCAGAGATTATTATTTAAAAGAAACGGATTAAAATTTTTCCACAGATTCTAAATTTATGAAGTTTTTGAAGATATTAATATCCAAACGGCCGTTATAACGGTTTAAAAAAAACTTTTTTTCCTAGTAGAAAGCTTCTAGTTTCTTAACCATGAGTCGGATTTTGCTGATTTACGAACTCGTCTAAGATATTAATCACATTTTTAGAAACACTTTTTTGATCTGGCTTTACAAATGCGACCGTGAAAGTGAAGGTTGTTTCAAAAGCATTTTGTGTTTTACAAACTTTTTTGTTGGAGCCGCTCACTCAGGAACCTCTAATTGCAGACGTCTATTTTTAAAAGAAATTAATAAAAAAGATTCCAAAGATTCTAAATTTATGAAGTTTTTAAAAATATTAGTATGTACCCAAACGGCCGTTATAACGGATTTAAAAAACCCACTTTTTTCCTAGTATAAAGCCTCTAGATTCTTAACCATGTATCGGATTTTGCTGATTTACGAACTTGTAATAATAATGTATTCAAAAAACATACATTTTTAAAAAAAGTTTTTTGATCTGACTTCACAAATGCGACCGTGAGCGCTGAGAGTTCCGGTTGATTCAAACGCATTTTGTGTTTTACGAGCTTTTTTGTTGGAGCCGCTCACTCAGAAACCTCTAACTGCAGAGGTCTACTTCTTAGAAGAAACTGATAAAAAAAGATTTCAATGATTCTAAATTTATGAAGTTTTTAAAAATATTGAATTCCAAACGGAATTATTACGGATTAGTTATACGAATAGTTATTACGGATCTAAACACAGACTTTTTGAAGTTATACTTCTTTGCGCTCGTTGTAAATATTTTGATGAGGTGTAAATCGAGAAACCGCGTCACGCTTTTTAAAGTTATATTTTAACCTTTATGCTGTATGGTAATAAAGACGAAATTAGTAAATCAACCTTATGCTGTATGGTAATAAAGACGAAATTACTAAATCAATCATATTTTATAATAATAAAACATTATTCGCTTAGTTATCTTTGATCAATTTTTTTTTTCACTTTTCGGAATTAACATTAAAATGAATAGTTAATGTATAATATGACAAACAAATATGTACATTTATATGAAAATTATGTTAAATTATTTTTTAACAAATACATATTTCTAATTTACAACAAATATGTTCTTATGGTTTGCAATTATATAAAATATGTACATATTTCTATGTATTAGCACCAATACGATACATGTAAGCATTGCTTATATATGATTAAACAAACCTGCTTGCATTAGCAGAACTGCCATCACATGTTCCAAAAATTGGAAATTGACATTTCTTTTCCTCTTCTTAGAAACTTTGATGAACCAAGAATTTGCATTGGAACCTTAGTACCGAAGAAAAAGATTATGAACAATATCAAAGCTACAGGTTTAAAGTGTTTTACTTTCAAAACTATTTTTGTTATTGCAAGGGATCTATAAAATATATGCAAATATGTTAACAAATGTTGTGATTTGACTGTTTTAATAATAACTAGGAGGGCCCGGCGTGCTTCGCTACGCTTATAAATAAAGTTTTTGCGTAGACATTTTGTTGACGTAGAAGCAATGATTTCAAAAAGTGGTAATGAGAAATGCTAGCATATAATTTTTAATTTTTCTTTTTAAATATATGAATAAAAAATAATCAAAACTCTAGCTGATCAGTTCGGATATATGAAAAAATAGCGATCAAATAAGTTAGTGATCAAATAAGCTTACTTGAAAACTTATAAGATCGCTAATTTTTCATGTATCCGAACTGATCAGCTAGAGTTTTGATTATTTTTCATTCATATATTTAAAAAGAAAAATTAAAAATTATATGCTATGTAGCATTTCTCATTACCACTTTTTGAAATCATTGCTTCTACGTCAACAAAATGCCTACGCAAAAACTTTATTTATAAGCGTAGCGAAGCACGCCGGGCCCTCCTAGTTTCAATTATTCAGTTATTTTTCTTTTTACTTGCAAAAATATACTTAAGTCGGATGAAATTTGTGGCACCTATTCACAAAACATTGACACCAATACCAAAACTACGTGAAAAAGCCTCAAAAATTCAACCGCGCATAACTCCGATTCAGAGTACACAAAAAATAAAAGCAGAAATCGCTTTTTTCCTTTCGTCAATACCAACAAAATATCAAAATTTCAGATTTTTTAAAAATCAAATTTAAAAATCAACAAAAAAATGTACGTTTTCAAAATAATAGCCCACCTATAATAAAAAAACAAAGAAAAATATTACGTCTATCGACCCCTAAATCAATTCATAAACTAAATTCTCTAAACTTCAAAGGAAATGTATAAACTAACTAAGAGAAAATAAATATAAAAAAAGAAAACAAAATTTTAAGTTTTAAACCATTACCAAAACTTCGTGAAAATGCCTCAAAAATTCAACCGCGCATAACGCCGATTGAGAGTACACAAAAAATAAAAGCAGAAACAACTTTTTTCCTTTCGTCAATACCAACAAAATATCAAAATTTCAGATTTTTTAAAAATCAAAAATTTGAAAATCAACAAAAAAATGTACGTTTTCAAAATAATAGCCCTCCTGTAATAAAAAAACAAAGAAAAATATTACGTCTATCGACCCCTAAATCAATTCATAAACTAAATTCTCTAAACTTCAAAGGAAATGTATAAACTAACTAAGAGAAAATAAATATAAAAAAAGAAAAAAAAGTTTTAAGTTTTAAACCGTTACCAAAACTACGTGAAAAAGCCTCAAAAATTCAACCGCGCATAACGCCGATTCAGAGTACAAAAATAAAAGCAGAAACAACTTTTTTCTTTTCGTCAATATCAACAAAATACCAAAATTTCAGATTTTTTAAAAATCAAAAATTTAAAAATCAACAAAAAAATGTACGTTTTCAAAATAATAGCCCTCCTATAATAAGAAAACAAAGAAAAATATTACGCAAATATCTTTATATCAATAAACAAAATAATCGAAATAATATCGAAAACCGTCCTTGTTCAAAGACAAAAGACGACTGAAATGAATGATTTTTTATTCCAACGACTCGAAAACCATCCTTTGTTCAAAGACAAAAGACGACTGAAATGAATGAGAAAAAAAAGTTTCGTTTTTGTTTTTCGTTGTTCGCTAATATATAAAAAAGAAAATATAAAATAATAAAATAAATTTTTAATTTCGTGTTTATATGTATGTAAACTTATAATGCATATGTGTATAAAAAGTTTTCCGTATATAATAACTTTTTTATTTATGATCCGATTTGTGTGAATCCAAATACGATTATAGGTTACACTAATATCAGTTAGCTGTGAAAATTTGAAATGAATCCATCTGCGAATAAAAAAGCCTTAGGCTCCACAAAGTTTTAATCTAGCGTATTAATATATAAGAAGATATATAAGTCTGAATTTACAAATGAAATTAGTCTTATTATTAGTTTTTCCAATTTTTGTTTTAAATTGTGGGAAGGAATGTCGAAATAGGACGATGACCATAAAGCGATAAGACCCATTAAACGAAAATATTCACTAAAAATGGTGGTATTCTTTAACCGGCGTATGCATCAATGTAGTAGAATATTGCAGACAGTCGATAAAATATATTTGCAAATTGCAATACGACCCTCTTCAGAACAGCAACATTTTTAATCATCCGCGTAGGCCCCGGAAAAACTGTTGATTTCAACTTTTTGTTAAAATGATACAGTTTTGGAGCTAAACGCTTAGCTTTTTCAATTTTGTGAATTATTTTTGAAGTTATACTTCTTTACGCTCGTTATAAATATTTTGATGGGGTGTTGGTCGAGAAACCGCGTCACGGTTTTTGAAGTTATATTTTAACCTTTATGCTGTATGGTAATAAAGACGAAATTTGTAAATCAACCTTATGCTGTATGGTAATAAACATGAAATTACTAAATCAATCATATTTTATAATAATAAAACAAAGTGTTTGTCTGTCTGCGTGCGCTCTCCAGAGAAATCTGGAGCACATAGGAGGATGAAATGTTGTCAGGAGAAGGCAATTGACAGGTACTAATGCACCTCGGAGCCGAAATTGTAAGATTTAATTTAGTTTTTTTTAACTAATAATTTTAATTTTCTTAAGGGTTTGCCTAAATGTTGATTATATTTTATACTTGGATTTTTATTCAAATTTCGAATTATTCGCTTAGTTATCTTTGATCAATTTTTTTTTCACTTTTCGGAATTATCATTAAAATGAATAGTTAATGTATAATGTGACAAACAAATATGTACATTTATATGAAAATTATGTGCATTGAAATCCAACACATTATTTTTTAACACATATTTCTAATTTACAACAAATATGTTCTTATGGGTTGCATTTACATAAAATATGTACATATTTCTATGCACTAGCACCAATACGATACAAATAAGCATTGCTTATATATGATTAAACAAACCTGCTTGCATTAGCAGAACTGCCATCACATGTTCCAAAAATTGGAAATTGACGTTTCTTTTCCTCTTCTTAGAAACATTGATGAAACACTGCATAGAAATGGAGTAGTTTGCCGGAATCTATTGTCTCAGGTGGCTTCAATCCGTAGAGGTTTAAAAAAGCGTTCATCAATACCTTGGAACGCAGGTTGTTGTGGGACCTAGGTCTGGACCTAGGTCTTAAAAGGTATTTGTGCGTTGTTGTGACACATATTCTAAACCCTATAACACAACACTTTTTATTTAAAAAAAAAAGCTTAAGTCTGAATTTACAAACGAAATTGGTCTTAATACATGTGTTTCCATTTACAACATTTTCCTTTACTTTTGTACTAAATTCTGTTTTCAAGTTTACCATCTCAAATGATGGTAAAGATAAATAAAAAACTTTCGCATCTATTTACCACCAGAGTATTTGTCGCCTAGAAGAAAAATTTCTAATACTTTTCATCAAATGTTTATTCAAATATAAAATTTAAAGCTTAAATGTCAAATTTCTGTCCAGTTTTGTTTAATTGTTTTCATTTTGCATGAATCATAATTTCAATTTTCAGAAATTTTTTAATATCTAATTAATTTTCTTAATTTTAACAAACTCAAAATAAAATTTAAATGTAAAATTTTACCAAACTAATAATTTTCTTTTACGTTTTTTAACAATATTTTTTTCAAAATTGTCATAAAAATTTATTGTCAAACAAAATGTCGGACACGTGTGGTAAGAAAGAATTTGAGTTGTAGTAGATCAAAAATCTAATACACCTCACATTTATGTCGTTCCATTTAAAATTTGGTTCGAGTAGCAAGTTTACCTAAAAGGAACACGGGTATATTATTTTTTCCAATTTTTGTTTTAAGTTGTGGGAAGGAATGTCGAAATAAGACGATGACCAGAAAGCGATAAAACCCATTAAACGAAAATATTCACTAAAAATGGTGGTATTCTTTAACCGGCCGGCGTATGCATCAATGTAGTAGAGTATTGCAGACAATCGATAAAATATATTTGCAAATTGCAATACGACCCTCTTCAGAACAGCAAAATTTCTGGATTGATAAATGATTATAAGTCTACATGAAATAGGACGCTAAATCAGTAGCAATGAACCAGTGTACCTATTTTGTATGGTGGTGTACGGTGGTTTCGGAGTAAGTAATTGACAATTGTGACATCCAATAAACAAATATATTTACGCTCACCTAATTGTTCGTGACACATTGAATTATTTGAATTAAATCTTTGGAATAAAATTTTAACTTTTTTCTAACCTTAATCTTTTGCCATCTACATTTATAAAAATTATTTAATTATTATTTGTCTGTCAATGTGTTATAAGTCTAACACACATTTAATATGTAAATTTATCTATAGCTTTAGAGACATTTACTTAATGGCTTTTGCTGACTGTAAAATGATACTATTACATTTTTTTCAAACTTTTTATATACATTTTGCTAATAAAATAAGTTAAATTAAAGGACATTAACAAAACTATAGGAGAATTTACTCCAAAAAAACAGTTTTCAACAACTTTATCTAGGGAGCACGGGCATCGCCCGTACCCTAGTAATGAATAATTATTAGTTTTTTGAATAATAATTTTTCGGGCATCGCCGTGCCTTCTACCTTCTAGTAATTAATAATTATTAGTTTTTTGTATAATATTTTTTTCTATTTTTTTTTTTAATAATATTTTTTTTTTGAATAATTTTTTTTTGAATAGTTTTATTTCTTTTTAAATATTTTTTTTATTTTTTTGACTAAGAAAACTAAGAAAAATCGACGATATACGTTCTTATACTCTATGAATCATAATATTTTTTTTTGTATTTTTTTTTTTGAATAATATTTGTTTTGTTTTATTTTTTTTTTTGAATAATATTTTTTTCTTTTGAATAATATTTTTTTTTGAATAATATTTTTTTTTTGAATAATATTTTTTTTTTTTGTTGAATAATATTTTTTTTTTTAGTTATTTTTTTTAATGTATCCTATCTGTCTGTCTGTGTGCGAGCGAATGGTCAAAGAAGCATAACTTCCACCGTCTGGTCCGACGCAGACCCTACTTTTTTACTTAAGTTAATTGAACTATAGTAAGCTTACTTTATATGAATTAGTATTATACTATGTAAATTTGATCAAATTGTTCTTTATAATAATTTCTACATATATGTACACCAAAAAAGGCTAGGCCTTATGTATATATAATTTTAATTTAATAAATAAATAAATAAATAAATAATATATATACTCCAAGGTATCCACACACTTGTCGACAGAATTTATGAACACAAAAAATGTACACCAATAGAATATAAATTAGTATATCAGCAGCGATTGTGTTAATCTGGTATTTTGATGCCACGTATTTAAAAAAGTAATGCAAAAATGTTGTGGTAAAACAAATTGTAAGTAGAACAAATATAATAATAAGCTTGTGAAATAAGTTTATTGCATACGTGCTGAACGATTCTGATGTGTTTTGTCTATTATTATATTTTATTTATAACATGCATGATCATCACGAAGGAAATCGGATACAACTGATTTTGTTACAACAAAAAATTAAAAATTAATTATTATTAAAAAATTATATATTAGAGGTTTATAAGAAAATATATATTCTTTCTCTCTGTTTCTCTCTCCCCTCTCTATCTCTCTGATTCTCCCTCTCTCTTTATCTCTCTGTCTGTCTCTCTTTTTTCGATATCAATTTTTCTTTCTCTTCCTCTCGCTGTCCATGTCTCTTATGCACTATTTTTCTTAAAGTAAAGTAACGCAACGAACTTAAATTAAACAATTAAAGCTGTATGCTTATGAGGTTTCCTTTTCTGCATAACTCTATGATTTTCTATAACTTAAATACTTCTTGATTTAATACTTATTAGAAACAATTTGTAAACATGGATCCATAATAATTAATTATAGATGTGATATAATCATAATAAAAATAATATAAAATTCCTTCATCACTAAATTTTCCACTTCAAATAATTTTATTTATTTTCGAATTCCTTAAGCGATCAAAAATGATGATGGATAATTTAATTACAGTTAAACAAGCACGAAATATAAATAAAACTTTAACATTATGATTATGATAAGATGTTTGCTCATTAAGTGATAATATAATATTCATCAAATTGAAATTATTTTGTAATTCTGTTATGAATAGTAATAAATCATTTTCTCCTTAGATTTTCAGTGCATTACCAGTACACATGTGTCTTTGTTTTTGAGTATCTTTGTAAAATTTTGAAATGTGGTTAATCCAGTGTGAAAGATTCTTTAATAGGGCATTATGTAGACAGGCCAATGCTCTTATAAACAACTTTTAAATGCTTCAGCCTGAATTGATATCGATATCATTTCAGATAAAAACAACTATGAATATCGGACGGTTTTATTTGTCCTAAATAGGGAACACCCAAAAATAGTAATTGTTCTAATGTTTTTTTAAGAAATTATTTAAAAAATATTTATACAAACTATGACTTAAAGCCTATTTTTTAGGCAAAAATAAATTTTGTATTTTGAAATAATAGTAAGTAATTCAGATCTTCTGTTGTAATACAATATTTAAGACATTAAAATTTTGAGCATTATTTCAATCAACCTGCTATGTTTTTTCAAGTACTTTATAGTAGGATTTGGTATATTAATTAGTGTTTCTGTAATATTGACCTCTTCGGCTAAATTTTCCCATAACATTTGAATTTTATACATTTTACTTTCAACTAGTTCATATGGTTTTCCAAAATTAAAAATGTAATTTGATTTCAACGATTTTCGAACTCTTTTTATTTGTTTTAACACCGTTTCTTCTTCATTAAGTAGGATAACGGTCAATTTATCAAAATTATCGTTAAAAGTATCAACTGCAATCCAAAATTCTTTGATAGAGCATTTCTTATACACACGGAAAATGGTCTCATCGATTGGATTTATTTCTTTGGAAATTGCCTTGTAATATCGACGAGGTACGGTTATGAATTTGAAAACATTCACATTAAATTGATTTATACTTTTCAAAATTAACAACTGATCGATATCGCTTAAAATATTTGGAGTTATTTCCATGCATTCTAAAAATTCTATATGCTCCATAGTTGGAAACCTTATTAAACAAAAAGTAGGGTCTGCGTCGGACCAGACGGTGGAAGTTATACTTCTTTGGTCATTCGCTCGCACACACGCACACAGACAGACAGATAGGATACATTACAAAAAAAATAACTAAAATAAAACAAAAATATTATTCAAAAACAAAAATATTATTCAAAAGAAAAAAATAATGTACAAAAAAAAATATTATTCAAAAAAAAATATAAAAAAAAAACATATCATTCAAAAAATAAATAAAAAAAATATTATTCAAAAAAAAAATTATTATTCGAAGAGTATAAGAACGTATATCGTCGATTTTTCTTAGTTTTCTTAGTCAAAAAAATAAAGAAAAAATATTCAAAAAAATATTATCCAAAAAGTAAAAAAAGATATGATTCAAAAAAAATATTATTCAAAAAAAAAATATTAGATATTAAAAAAAAAATATTATTCAACAAAATAAATATTAAATAAATAGAAAAAAATATTATTCAAAAAAACAATAATTATTAATTACTAGAAGGTACCCGCACGGCGATGCCCGTGCTTCCCAGATAAAGTGGTTGAAAACTGTTTTTTTTGAGTAAATTCTCCTATAGTTTTTTTTAATGTCGTTTAATATAACTTATTTTATTAGTAATATATAAAAAGTTTGAAAAAAATGTAATAGTATCATTTTACAGTCAGCAAAAGCCATTAAGTAAATATCTCTAAAGCTATAGATAAATTTACATATTAAATGTATATTAAAATTAAGACACATTGACAGACAAATAATAATTAAATAATTTTTATAAATGTAGATGACAAAAGATTAAGGTTAGAAAAAAGTTTATTCCAAAGATTTAATTCAAATAATTCAATGTGTCACGAACAATTAGGTGAGCGTAAATATATTTGTTTATTGGATGTCACAAATCACAATTGTCAATTACTTACTCCGAAACCACCGTACTCGTCATACAAAATAGGTACACTGGTTCATTGCTATTGGTTTAGCGTCCTATTTCATGTATGTAGACTTATAATCATTTATCAATCCAGAAATTTTGCTGTTCTGAAGAGGGTCGTATTGCAATTTGCAAATATATTTTATCGATTGTCTGCAATACTCTACTACATTGATGCATACGCCGGCCGGTTAAGGAATACCACCATTTTTAGTGAATATTTTCGTTTAATGGGTTTTATCGCTTTATGGTCATCGTCTTATTTCGACATTCCTTCCCACAACTTAAAACAAAAATTGTAAAAAATAATAATAAGGCTAATTTCAATTGTAAATTCAGACTTATATGTTATTATTAAAACAGTCAAATCACAACATTTAACATATTTGCATATATTTTATAGATCCCTTGCAATAACAATAATGGTTTTGAAAGTAATGGAGAAGCATATTTCACTCAATAAGTAAAACACTTTAAACCTGTAGCTTTGATATTGTTCATAATCTTTTTCTTCGGTACTAAGGTTCCAATGCAAATTCTTGGTTCATCAATGTTTCAAAGAAGAGGAAAAGAAACGTCAATTTCCAATTTTTGGAACATGTGAGGGCAGTTCTGCTAATGCAAGCAGGTTTGTTTAATCATATATAAGCAATGCTTACATGTATCGTATTGGTGCTAATGCATGGAAATATGTACATATTAACATATAATTGCAAACCATAAGAACATATTTGTTGTAAATTAGAAATATTTATTTGTTAAAAAATAATTTAACATAATTTTCATATAAATGTACATATTTGTTTGTCACATTATACATTAACTGTTCATTTTAATGTTAATTCCGAAAAGTGAAAAAAAAATTGATCAAAGATAACTAAGCGAATAATGTTTTATTATTATAAAATATGATTGATTTAGTAATTTCGTCTTTATTACCATACAGCATAAGGTTGATTTACTAATTTCGTCTTTATTACCATACAGCATAAAGGTTAAAATATAACTTTAAAAAGCGTGACGCGGTTTCTCGATTAACACCCCATCAAAATATTTACAACGAGCGCAAAGAAGTATAACTTCAAAAGTTCCATCAAAATGTTGTTTTGGGCTTGTTGATCAAAATTGTTTGCTATGCAATATTTATTGCTCCATTTGATTAAAAAATTGAAAACATCTATTTCTTTTCTATTGGTATGAATTTTGTTTATCCCTAATAACTGTTTCATGACATCAAGTTTAATATCTAGAGAATTTTCATTTAACGAAATTTCTCCTGATTCTGATGAAATAATAAATTATAAATAATTCAATAATAACGTATAATTATTTTCAATACAGTAGGTATACCACTCCATGATATAATCATTTGAACAATTTTCGACCATAAAATTTACAACTTCGTTTTCTAATTTATAAAAGTCATATTTTACACTAAGTTTAAGTAATGATAAACAATTAGTTACATTTATCTCACATTTATCACGATAACAGTAATTCATAAATTCCAAAAATATCTCGTAACTTTCATTTGGCAATGGTATTAATTTTAAGCCAAAGTTTTTTTCAAACTGGTTTCTAAATATCGGACTCCGCTTAGACAGTTCATTGCTGTGAGCGTACATAATTTTATCTTCTATTATAAAATGTATGTCTGCCATTATTATATTATTTACAAATTTTTCAGTTATTTCATGCATAGATAAATTTTCATCATAATAATCCTTCATTTTTGGTTAAATTAAAGTAATAAAATTCAACAAAAAATAAATTAACGTTGTTATTGTCGATGCACACATAACATTTGTTGATCCATTGCATTGCACTGAAAATCCTTTAAGAGAAAGGAAGACTAAAAAGGATCTATTAAATTTTGCAATAAATTGCTGTAATCCAACATCGTGAATTGAATTAATTCAAATTGAAAAACTCGAATGATTTCTGTGGTTACTTGTGTTTAATTGCTCACGAAAATCTATAATTATTTAAAACAAAATCTATGCAAAAATTCAAGCCTATAGTGAATTATAATTCTAAAACCAATTTATGCACATAAACATATGCCTTTCATACATACAGAAATATAGTATGTATATTGTATATACATTTAAAACAAAATCTAGAACTATATGTGTTCTTATGGTTTTCCATATTATATAACAGATACACAAGAAATAATAAATATTATAACCGAAAAAACAAAACAAAACTATTTTACACATAACAATGACTATTCTCAACAAACAGAAGGACTTTAGGCGAAATATATCTCAATGATTTTGAAATAAAATATATACATAATAACATAAATCCACACAAAGAAAAAATCATTTATTGGTATCGCTACGTTGATGATATAATTTTATTATTCAAAGGAACGAATAGACAGCTTAATCTATTACACCAATACATAAACAGCATAACCCTTCCATTAAATTCACGTTAGAAAATGAAGAAAATAACAAAATAAATTTTTTGGATTTATCAATCAAAAATGTAGATTCAAAACACACATTCAAAATATTCCGAAAACCAACTCAAACGGATCAAACAATAAATATTAAATCACATCATCCATACCAACATAAACTAGCTGCATACAATCACATGATCAATAGATTGAACAATATACCAATGAATGCAGAAAATTATCAAGACGAATTAAATAACATAAAATACATAGCCAGTAAAAACGGACATAAAACGAAATAATTAACACATTAAATAAAAAACATAAAAAAGTAGGGTCTGCGTCGGACCAGACGGTGGAAGTTATACTTCTTTGGCCATTCGCTCGCACACAGACAGACAGATAGGATACATTAAAAAAAAATAACTAAAAAAAAATATTATTCAACAAAAAAAAAAAATATTATTCAAAAAAAAATTATTCAAAAAAAAAATATTATTCAAAAAAAAAAAATATTATCCAAAAAAAAAAAAATAAAACAAAACAAATATTATTCAAAACAAAATACAAAAAAAAATATTGATTCATAAAGTATAAGAACGTATATCGTCGATTTTTCTTAGTTTTCTTAGTCAAAAAAATAAAAAAAAAAATATTCAAAAAGAAATAAAAAATATTCAAAAAAAAAAATTATTCAAAAAAAAAATATTATTAAAAAAAAATAGAAAAAAATATTATACAAAAAACTAATAATTATTAATTACTACAAGGTAGAAGGCACGGCGATGCCCGAAAAAATATTATTCAAAAAACTAATAATTATTCATTACTAGGGTACGGGCGATGCCAGTGCTCCCCAGAAAAGTGGTTGAAAACTGTTTTTTTTGGAGTGAATTCTCCTATAGTTTTGTTAATGTCCTTTAATTTAACTTATTTTATTAGCAAAATGTATATAAAAAGTTTGAAAAAAATGTAATAGTATCATTTTACAGTCAGCAAAAGCCATTAAGTAAATGTCTCTAAAGCTATAGATAAATTTACATATTAAATGTGTGTTAAAATTAAAACACATTGACAGACAAATAATAATTAAATAATTTTTATAAATGTAGATGGCAAAAGATTAAGGTTAGAAAAAAGTTAAAATTTTATTCCAAAGATTTAATTCAAATAATTCAATGTGTCACGAACAATTAATTAGGTGAGCGTAAATATATTTGTTTATTGGATGTCACAAATCACAATTGTCAATTACTTACTCCGAAACCACCGTACTCGTCATACAAAATAGGTACACTGGTTCATTGCTATTGGTTTAGCGTCCTAGTTCATGTAGATTTATAATCATTTATCAATCCAGAAATTTTTATGTTCTGAAGAGGGACGTATTGCAATTTGCAAATATATTTTTTCATAATTTCTCTCTAAAAAGTACACTTTGCTTTAATTGTCCAGCGTTGCGAAAGCTGTCAATATCAAAGCAGTTTAGATAAGTTCATATCGTAACCGCTGTCAATTACTTATCGTAACTGCTGAAGTTTTGGCCTCAAATTTTCTTTTTTAAATCAAAGTACGCGAGTGATTCCTGTCAAACAAACTATTTCAGTTCATTGTTCAACTTCCTTGTAAATTGATTCAGAGCAGAAACAGAAACAAAACACAAATGGAAGATCCTACAAGTGACTTGAGTGATGGTGGACCTAATGAATTTGGTGAAGCTGCTGCAAATATTCATTTAGAGCTTCTACCGGACAAGTCTAGAGACAAATATATAGCAACATACAACACGTTTTGCTCTTGGATGAAAGAGAAAAAAGCTCAATCACCGTCGGAAAATGGAGAGAAATTATGAAAAGCACTGTTCGTAACTCGTGGAGAAAGTAAGTTATTTCAGAATTGGTGAATTGTTTGCACTCGCTATCGCTCGTGCACAAACTTTCACCAATGCTGAAATAACTTACTTTCTCCACTTGTTACGAAATGTACTATATCGATTGTCTGCAATACTCTACTACATTGATGCATACGCCAGCCGGTTAAAGAATACCACCATTTTTAGTGAATATTTTCGTTTAATGTGTTTTATCGCTTTATGGTCATCGTCTTATTTCGACATTCTTTCCCACAACTTAAAACAAAAATTGGAAAAAATAATAATAAGACTAATTTCATTTGTAATGAGACTAATTTCATATTAAAACAGTCAAATCACAACATTTGTTAACATATTTGCATATATTTTATAGATCCCTTGCAATAACAATAATAGTTTTGCAAGTAATGGAGAAGCATATTTCACTCAATAAGTAAAACACTTTAAACCTGTAGCTTTGATATTGTTCATAATCTTTTTCTTCGGTACTAAGGCTCCAATGCAAGTTATTGGTTCATCAATGTTTCTAAAAAGAAGAAAAGAAACGTCAATTTCCAACTTTTGGAACATGTGAGGACAGTTCTGCTAATGCAAGCAGGTTTGTTAAATCATATATAAGCAATGCTTATATGTATCGTATTGGTGCTATAATGCATAGAAATATGTACATATTACAATATTTAACATATGTACATAAGAACATGTTTGTTGTAAATTAGAAATATGTATTTGTTAAAAAATAATTTAACATAATTTTCATATAAATGTACATATTTGTTTGTCACATTATACATTATCTGTTCATTTTAATGATAATTCCGAAAAGTGAAAAAAAAATTGATCAAAGATAACTAAGCGAATAATGTTTTATTATTATAAAATATGATTGATTTAGTAATTTCGTCCTTATTACCATACAGCATAAGGTTGATTTACAAATTTCGTCTTTATTACCATACAGCATAAAGGTTAAAATATAACTTAAAAAAGCGAGACGCGGTTTCTCGATTAACACCCCATCAAAATATTTACAACGAGCGCAAAGAAGTATAACTTCAAAAAAAAATAAATCAACTAGTTACACATGAATTTGTTTATTCAATAAATAAAGTAATTCAAGATGCATTAAATAATATATGTTTTTAATAATTTAAGTGAATTAAATTAATTGTTTTAAAAAAATACATATATAGAATAAAAAATCTTATTTAAATTTAATTTTTGCTTAGAACTTAAAACTTATATTTAATTTTTGCTATTTAAAAAGTTTTACAACACAAGACTAGCGATTTTGTCACTCAGTCTAGTGATTTATCATTCAATCGTACTCTCCGTTTACTGCAAAAATTTCCAGATAAAGAAACATTTCTTTCATTTTCATTGCGTGTAGGTTTTATCAAAATTAGAGCGTTTCTTAAAAGATTCAAATTAATAGTGATCTTACTAGTAGCTTCAAATATATTAATATAGATAGTGGATAGTGGATAGTGAGATCAGAACCAGGACGAAGCTCAATAACGCCCTAGGCAAGAATAACATTTGACGCCCCTACCCACCTCTCCCCTCTACAGAGTTGGTTTATTTTAAACACTGTTTAAAACAATGTTCAAAACAAATTGTTTTTTTTTTTCAAAAAAAACAATGTTTTAAAAATAGTTCTTTATTAAAATACTTAATGTTACTTATTTGCTTTCTAAGAGAACTGTTTTATAATGTCATATTTTATCGTTTTCAATACATTTACACCTTACACGCCAGTAAAATTGTGAAATTTTTTCAAAGTAATCACATGTCAAAATATTGGTACAACAGTGCTGGCGGATCTGGTATTCGATTACCGACAAACGTTCGATGGAGAATCAGTTGCAATTCGATAAATTTCTAAATAAAAAAGTGGCAAATATGTGTTATTACTGTGAATCAAAAGGAACATTATAATTCTGAAAAAAAAATATAGATTCGGTGCGAGATTTGTAAAATTAGGTAACATATTTCATCTCATTGACTTGAAATAATATTTTCCATTACATTAATTTTTTAACAAAAAGTGTTGTGTTAAAAAATGTACAATATGTGTCAGAACAACACATAGATACCTTTTATGTGTAGGTTCCACAACTACATGTGTTTTAAGATGTTGATGAACGGTTTCTTTACACTTTTGGTGATCGGACGCTCCCAAGACAATTAAGTCTAGCAAAGCACACCGTTTGTACGATGTACCGGCAAAGATGTACCTCTGTATTCTCAATCTGCATTCTCCTCTGCGATCTCAACAGTTTGACTGTTTGCACAAACCGATTGACATGTAAATCAGGAAAAAGAATATGATTGAAGCATGATGGATCCGATTTCAAATATTATTTGAAATCGGATATAAAAATGTTCACCAGATACTTAACATGGACTTGATAAAAAAGGCTGAGAACCTTTATCAAATATTAAAACCAGTCGCAAGTGCTTGGGAAGCAAATGAATGCAGTCTTAGCCAATAAGTAATTTGGAAACAGTTACGACATGATTAGGATTTTTTCGGTCATTTTGGCAGCCTTAGCGAATAAGTACGAATTTGGAAACAGTTACAACATGATTCGGATTGATTTGGCCTTGTGATCAGTGTTGCAAAACGAAAAAAAAATCGTAACGTTATGCGTTTGGTTTTTATAGTATTATATTTATTTTATTTCGTTATAGAACAGAAAAATATTATATTTCCTTATGTTGTAACCTTTTAGTTACGTTATTCCAAAATGAAATGTAATCTTTAAACTATATTTAAAAATTATTTGGGATTTTTTGTGAGCTTAATTGCTCAAGTAACTAAGGAAGTAATTTGAATTTTTAAAATTCAAAGGTATGGTTGGAAATATCACCAAAAAAAACTCTGTTTTTCTTTTTTACGTGTTTCGGTTGGGATTCAAACTCGTAACCTCATCAGTGCCAGAGTGAGTTAAAATCCTTTAGTATCCACTTCGCCACCAATGCGATGATATTTTGAAGTTGAAACTTCATCATCACTCTATTTACTCAAGTTGAATTCTCAACTGTCATTAGACTCCTATTCTTCGGAAATATTTTAACGTTATTTTGGGGTTTTTTCCATAAATTTCTAGACAGCACTATTGTGTAAATTCATAGGATGTGTAATATTTCTATTATAGTCAACATTCTAAGTCACGAGTGTATAGTCATTATTAATTGCTTCCAATCAATCTGAAATCAATGAGCGACACTTGGTCAATTATTTCATATATTGGCTTGCATATTAGACAACATTTTGGGGAATTTTAATTATTCGGGATTTTTGTGAACAATTTAACTCAAGTATCCTTAGTTACTAAATTTGAATTTTTCAATTCAAAGATATGGTTGGAAATATATCAGAAAAAAACTCTGTTTTTATTTTTTACGTGTTTCGGTTGGGATTCGAACTCGTAACCTCATCAGTGCCAGAGTCAGTTCAAATCAAAAATTTAAAAAATGCTCATTATTTTGTCACAAAAATCAAAAAATTTTAGATCTACCAAAATCTTTAGTTAAAGCGTGTACATAAATTGAAAAAGAGCAGATAGGTAGGATTTTATACAACCAATATTGGCAAGATCATCCAAAAAACGAAATAAAATATTTACGTGAATTGTGATGAATTTTTAAAAGGTTACGAAAGTAATTATCAACACTGTTTGTGATGCAAAAACCGAATTCCACGCGTTTAGTCAGCATCTTTAACAATGTTACATTACGTCGCTGTGTTACTATATCCGAATGCACTTGTTGATGAAAATTTTATTGTCTTAGAAAATAAAGAAAATGAATCGGCATCACTTTTATCGAAGAAAATTGCCACTAAAATTTTCCACATTTTATGATATATGTACCAAATTAACTCTGTTTTGTGCAACATTTTTCATTAAGTATTTTTTTGGAAAATTATGTGACGCCAAATGAGTGACTACTATGACTCCTTAGATTCCAATTTATTTGGATTAAAAGCGAAATAAAGTAATTTGTATTTTCTGTTGATCAATCTCAACGGCAGTCGGAACTAAGCGCATCTTCTCTAAATTTGGCTCGGTACATAAGAAACTCCTAAGCCGATTTTATACGGAAAAAGCTGGGCAACTAGTTTTTATTAATCAACCAATGAATGGTATAGTTTGAAATACCTATGAAAAAATCTTGAGTATATTTGGACATACAGAGTTTCTTCAGATAATCTAGGGAATCATGAGAATCTTAAAAATATGAAGAGAGTCTTGGAAATCTCTAGAGAATCTTTAAATACTAGAATATTTAGGATACCTATTTTCTTTGTGACTTTCCACTCCAATTAGATATTTTAATTTAAAACAAAAAATAAACGAATCTTCATAGTATAAAATATATTAAAAACAAAACAAAAAATTCATAATTTCTGCGCCCTTTAAATAAAACGCCCTAGGAGAGCGCCTAGTTTGCCTACCTCTTGTACCGGGACTGGTGAGAGGAAGAGTATTTCAAATAACAATTTGGAGGTTTCATATTTCTAAATTAATTTTCCGAAGAGATTTGAATAGAAATTTTAGGATTTCCTCTGTAGATAATAATGAGACATCCTGACGGTTCAGAGCTTTTATTGATTTTGTATCTATTTGAATGGCATTCAAAATATTTAAAGTAACCGCATCAACTTTATTTTTATTCCATAAATGATTTAAATTGGGATAAGTTAAAGTTTTTACAACTGCTACTTTGACTTGCAAAAACCGGTCAATCGCGGCTTCAATAAAATTATATCTGCAGTCCTGGAGTAATTGCAACTCGTTTCTCTCCTCAAGTTGTTTTACAGTATACCAGGACGGTTCGGGGTCTACAATAGTCATCTGAAAGTTCATTTTGTTGTAGAATTGAATCGGATTTATGATGGTTTGTTAAATTTTGAGATTCTCGACAATATTTCTCGAGAAATGAGAATCTCGAAAATGTGGAAATAGTTTCGAGATCTGATAGTTCAAGATAACAAATCTTTCTCGAGCATCTCGAGATCGGATTGTTCGAGCAGAAACTCTACTTGAGACTTTGAAAGACCATTTTATGTGTGAAATATAATTTAACAAATTCTTGTGGAATATTTCATGACCTTTAAACAACAATAGTAGCCTCCTTAAAAAAGATACGCATATAAAAAATATTTCGAAGAATCAAATAATACTATACACAATTCTTTTTATTTATTATATTTGTAAGTTGCATTTATCTTGAAATTAAAAAATATAGTACAATATAATTTTTTCGTTCTATGAAAATTTTGGTTACTTCATATAGACATACCCGCCCCGTCCCCCCCCCCCCCCCCCCCAAACTTTCTGTGATAGAAACACAGATTTTGCGATGTAGAAGAAGATCGGTGACGAGATCTGGAAGAGCGTCTGAAGTTATTATAATTCGCTATTGTAACATATTCTTCGCTGTCACCTATCTCTCGACATGAGAATCGGTTACAGAGATCATCAAAACGTTTATTCAGCTGTTGCTCGAGTCGCTACGGGATGTTGCAGCAAATGATGCAGAAGTAGGTTGAGCAACTTCCCAGATTTGATCGTTAATTGGAAGGATCTCAAAAATATCCTTGTCTACCCAAGAAGCCACAGATTTTTTTAGAAGAGTTGGCAAGCGCTTAAGCCAAAGCTGTTTGAGGCGGAAATTATTGACCAATGATGAATCACCGGCTTCTGATTCAAGCTTGCGATAAAATTCTGAAGGACTTGAGTCTCCAGTTTTTTGGAAACCTGATAGAAGTCTATCTAAGCGCTTAACAAGTGCAGGAATAGAATAGAATGTCGTTCCAAAAGTGTCTTTTTAGAAAATCGTATTGATTTAGTGTAGTGGGTGATTCTTTTATTACGTCCATTAGGTTTACTATAACATCTTGTGGCAAAGTGGAAAGCACTGCATTGAATTTATTTGTATCCTTGCTTAATTTGTTGCTTTTAAATGTTGTTTTTGCCATGAGGAACCAGGCTTCAACCTGACCATGCCAAAAAGTTTGTAGTTTTATTTTAGTTATATTAGCAATTCCTTTTTGGGAATCACCAGTTATTGGATTTGTATTATTTTTCTCGTCGAAAGATGACATTTTTAATAGAGATAACTGGAGTTAAACACTGAAACAAGCAACTCACAGAAAATATATATTACTCCCTTATATTATTATATATTACTAATATTACTCTTTATTTCAATAATTACAACTTTTGTGAAAAAATGACATTTAATCGAAACGATATGAAATTGTCCAACCCAACTGTCTTATTAGTTCAGAAAACATTTTAGTTTTTCAAACCAAACTCCATTTAATCTAAATGCGTTTTTTTCGATAATTACAACTTTTAAGAAAAAACGACTTTGAAAATAAACCCACCTGATATTTTCCAAACCAACTGTTCTAATTAGTCTAAAAAAATTTCTTAGAAAAGTTCTCCATTTAACGTAAATGCTTTTTAAAAGTTATTTATTTGTTTTGGAAAAAACGACATTTAGTCTGCAACAAGCTAACATTTTCCAATTGTATCTATTCGTCATCAGTGAACGAAGGAATGAATTCAATCAAAAAACCGCTCACAATACTATTCCGATTAGTGTTAATAATTTTGTTCATTATTTACAAGTTTTATTAAAAAAAACAACATTTAATCTGCAACTACCAGATATTTTCCAACTGTTCCTGTTATTCAGAAGTGGTGAAATCCCGAATCACACAAAACATTACATTTGACACATTTAACGTTAATTTTTAACAGACTTATAATCAAGCTCCTGGTCTCACATACCTCTACATTTAATGTTAATACTAATTATCACTTAAAATGAACGTATTTTAAGCAAAAAAATATGAAAATTTCCTTTTTTTGACACAGTTAATAATTTTGTTGACACACATTCGGTACAGTTATCGAACCCATCGTCCTTTGGGTTCTTCCAGTAATAAACCCTATTCTTAGAAAAACTATTTCAAATTTTTTTAATCACTCCAGTTTGTGAGCACTTGAAAGAAAAAATTTATTTCGATTCAGGAGTAAAAGTAATAATATTTTTATTTTTACTACTGTATTTGTGAATGTTATATTTTTTTAAAGTTGCTCTCACTGAAAAATGGAGTAAAGGAGTGATATAAAGAGGATTTTAAACCTGGATTTAAAAAAATTAGTCTAACCCATCCATACCATACTTTCTTTTCTAGTTGATATGATTATTCAAAGATACCAATCAACTGAATAATGAATTTATTTATTTAGTGTACTAAAAATGTTCAACATGTAAACAAAACGATTTTCCATAATTGACATGTCATCTTTGTTATTTCAATACGAAATGTCTAAAAATTCAACAGAACAAAATTCATTTCATCACTTATCTCCACATAAAATTCCCTTCAATATTCACAAGAAGAAGAACTTACGCAACAAATCAGGTCAAAGTTTCATTTTCTATCACGAATAGGCTACCTTTTTTGAATTGATTGATTATTCACAGAAATTTTTTTTTTTTTTCAAAAAAAATTGATTGATCTCAATTAACCTTAAAAATTTAAGCTTTTACACAATGGAACAAGAAAAATGAGAAAACAAAATATTAAAACAAGTTCAAGCTCATAAACACTTTTTGTGAAAATAAAATAAATGAAGGGATTTGGAGCTAAGTTTAAGAAATCGATGACATTCAAATAAATTGTTGTGGCTTATAAGAACAAATAAATATTTAACCTTTTGTTCATAATTGTTATTTAGGGTTATGGGAAAATTATGGATTTGAGTTTACTGAATTATTTGGTTAGACATTAATCCATGTCCCATCATCATCAATAGGAAATACAAACATGTATCTCACAATTATTAATTTTGCATAACTTATTCAATTTTATTTACAATTTACATTTAGCACTTCAAATTTTTTTTATTTATTTTAAGATTAATCAATATTGGTTAAACTATGGCATTTTTTCTTCATTTATATAAATTGATTATTTAATAACACGTTTTATTGAAAACTGTTTGCATTCATATTTTAGAGAGATCTTCAATTCCATAAGAGTGGTTACGTAGTGCAAGTTGAAGAAGCAAAAAATGAAAATATAACAAATAGAAATTTGTTTAACCCAAAAATTAATCCTAATAGTATATTGTATAGCGAATATGACATAATTTTTTTTTTTTAAATCATAAAAATCATGCCATAAAACCAACCATTTTAAACCATAAAAACAATACAATATTGTATGTTTATTATTTAATTACGCACTTGTGAGTAATATATATTTTACATTACTGTCTTTTTACTAAACCCTAGATGGTTTTATCATAATAAATAAACAATAATAAAACTTCCTGCGTTTTAGGGCCGATTGTATGAATGCGGATAGAAGATAAATCCTCGGACTAATCGTCGTTTGTATTGTATGAATCAGGATAGATTAAAAAATCTATACGAGGATTGTTGATCTATTCTTTGATCTATCTTCTATTTTTCTTCTATAAAACAAAGTATAAAACAATTTGTTTTTTTTCTTGACATGCGCATAACAGAAAAGTTTTGTTTTGAATTTGTGGTTATTTTTGAATTTAAATTTCTGCGTTTCAAAAATTTATTTTTTGATATAAATTAATAGTAAAATAAATAATTAAAAATATAATTTTAATATATTCAATTTCAATTTTGAAATAATGTTTTTCAATTTATAATTAAATTTATTTAAATGAAAAAGTATTGCCACTTATAAAAAAATGCTATAAACTGCAATAAAAACAAAAATAAAAATTAATCTATCCGTGTTCATACAATCGACGAAAAAAAGAATCCTCGGATGAAGATAGAATTTTACCCTCGGATTTTTTCCTATCCATCCTTGTTCATACAATCGGCCCTAAATGATTAAAAAATGTATCGGAAGTGATATTTTCTAGCTTGGTCGTAGAAAAAAAATATTATATAACAAATGACATAGAAAAAAGAATAATTAAAAACTTCTTAGGAATATCTTGAGACATTTTTTAAATACATATTTCATAATTATTAAAAGAAAATGAAACTTTTTTTGATGACTGTTTAAATTACGTTTTATCTTTGTATTACGATGATTTGCCCCGCAATCATACCATAAAACATAATATTCAACTATCAAAACTTTATATTAATTTATTTTATTTCATTCCGTTGACTAACTTTAGTAAAACCTCACAAGCAGAAAAGTATTTTAAAAAAAAACACCAGCTAAAAGTACGTTTTCTTTTTTTATTTCAGTTTGCCTAGTTACGCTTTGTGTATTATGTTCTGGAGAATTTTATAACAATCGACCATGGCCAGCATATAGTTTAGAAAATATGCCAACAACTGGATTTTCATGTCGTGATAAAATACTCGGTGGATACTATGCTGATGCTGAGACACAATGCCAGATGTTCCATGTTTGTGTTAAAGTTGCTGGTGTTGGGGTAAGTTGAGATAATATGGTGAAAACAAAAACTTCAAAAACTTTTATTAATTCTATGCACCTTCCAGTTAAATATTCGAAAACTTTACCTTATATAGCTCTAGAAAAAATTCAAACTTGATTGCAGAAAGAATCACCAATGTTTGGTCAAGAAGAATCACCTATGTTATATTTATTTAAACCAGAGCTAACAATTTTATTTCTTTAACGCTCTACTTAAAGTCGTATTCACAAGCTCAATCTTTTTTCTTTCTATTTCGTTCTTACTCCTAGGAGTGAAATATTTATTTCGATTTTGGAGTAAGAATAGTTTTTTATTTTCACTCCTGTATTTTGAAATGTTATATTTGTTTAAGTTACTCTCGCTGAAAGAATTGAGTTAAGGAGTGAAATACGGAACATTTTAAACCCTGACTTAACCTTTTTTCCACTGTTGATCTGCATTCTTATGCTATAAAAATTACAAACTAGAAACTAGTAGTATATCAAAACTAGAAAACTCAGTTTTGATATACTACTGTCGATGAAAGCATAGCTTTCGAAATACGTATATAGTAAATAAAAACTATTAGTTAACAAGAAATTGGCGATTTTATTTTAATTTATTAGTGAAATTTATTATAATACTTGTTTTGAACAAACAAAATTATTAAAATGTATGAAATAATTACAACAAAATACGTTACAATGAACTTCGGATTATAGATATAATGGAGTATGAATGAATTGTACAAAGGGATTCGTGCTAAAGTAGGCGGGTAACATCTACCATCTATTGTTTGATTGGCTCCTCCCGACCGGTTTTGTTTCCGCACTACAAAAGCCGCTGTAGCTCCCTCCGCATCGTAGCTCCGCAATTCAACATCAAATTTTGATTCGCTACAACACATCACAATATTGCTGGTCTCGCTGTTGCACACCATTGACTACGATCCCGTTGCAAGACACCGTAAAAGGTGGGGCAAACGGAGATATGTTTTAGATGAGGCAGAACAGAACATATAGATCGAAAGACTGCAAGGAGCGCCCAAAATGTGTTCTTTGAGATCCGAGAAGCACGGGGGATTATAGACATCCAACGAGAGGCAGAAATATTCAGTTTACAAAGGAACGCTAGAGTCGACTTCTGCCCGCAATGGTTTTGTGCGCTTAGATCTATAGAACCTATAGACAGCACAAAACCTACTAACACAGACAGTGAGATACCAAAAAGTGGCGTGGCATTGGTATGCGAATTGTATAAAACCCCTGCAGTCGATAGAAACTAGTTGAAAAACACAGCAACCAAACCAGTTATCTGCAATGTTCTGCTATTTGAACACAAATCAAATCGACAACATGAAGGATTCGTCTAAGCCAAGATCAAAAGTGTTCGCTTCAATTTTGACGGACGCTACCGAAAAGGTTCCAAATATATTGCTCAGATTATCCGTTGAAAATGTCAGGTCTATGTAGATGACATCCTAAATATCGTTTTGAAATCAGCGATAGAGATGAAACCGCTGATATCCGAAAATTTCTACACACCATGCCTGAAAGAGGGGATATTGCATGAACAATTAGAGAGCCAACGTATTTTGCTTATTGTGTATTCTTGACACAATGTGAAAGATCTAAGACTCATATTTTTTTTTTTTTGCTTTTATTCACTAATAAACACATTTAATAAAATTTGATTTGCAAAAATAAAACCAAACAACCGAAAATATTTTGATTTAATAAAAAAATTAATTTAATTCACAAAACAAAAAATTTAACTCAACACAGCACACCACAACTCCATTGTAGTTCCAACCACGCTCTTAAAAAAAAATCTAATTTATTAGAGCCAGAACTAAGTATCATCAAAAAGGCCATAAAAAAAGTAGCTGTTGTTAATACAAGTACCAGGAGAAAATGAAAGGTTCTTTGTTGAATGCACGAAAAATAGTAGAAAACGATGAGAGAAAATGTTATGAATTCACAGAACGCGATTTTGACCTTTACAGAAAAGGAGGAGGCCCACAGACTACATTTGTCGTGAAAAGAAAAGGAATGAATTTTGGTGAGTAGGGTAGTGAACCCAAACCCAGAAATAAAAGGTCACATGCTCTACCGACTGAGCTAGCCGGAGTAAACGAAAAAACTATACTGAGAAAAAAAAAATTTAAGGACGAAACGAAAAAAGCCTTTGGACATGTCCTGAAAGAATTGTTTGGATAGCCTTTGAAGGACGACGAAACGAAAAAAGCCTTTAGATCTACGGCCACTAATCGAGCTGCTTTCTAAAATAAACAACAAAAAACAATTTCAAAAAAAAATTTGCTTCCTAGAAAACACATTTACGCCATGACATCAAAATTACATCACGCTAAGTCACATCTTATGTATACCTTACCATATGGTAATATAAAAAAAATTATGTTACTGCCATGTAAATATAGGATAAAAGTGACAAAAACACTTACCCGTCATTCATTACTCATTACTTCCCACCATTCCATATGCTTTAAGATATAAAGTAGTAACTATGCGCAGAATTTTTCAAACTATATATATTTAAAATGGATATACCTCTAGTGAAATTTAAAAAAAACATTTTAAAGTCATATTTAAGTTCAAATTATTACATTATGTCAAAGTCAATAATAAGAGATCAGTATGATGTCATGATAGCATCATATAAATGATACCATCCCGAGCAGAAATTAGTTAGGGAAAACCTGAATACAGTCCGGGCGTGATCATAGCCTGGTCAGTCCTACAAGGGCAATCCCTATTAGGTCAATCTGATGTGGGCCTGTTCCGGGCCTGATTTAGAATACCCTTTTAGGGTTAAAGTTATTTGAATATATCCGGCCCTGATCAAGTTTTTCGTATTTGACCCCTAGCTGAAATTTCAATTGGTTAAAATTCACTAGAGTATTATCCATTTTAGAAGTATATAGTTAAAATCGTTTCATGTATATTTTTAGTTATAGCTTTTCGGCTGAAAGACTATAATAATAGTCAATAGTCATTAAGGTGGTATGTATGTTTTAATTTTTTCCATTGTAATTTTTTTATTCTAATTTGGTTAATTTATGTATATAATATATAAATATATATCAGGGTCTGGTCCGATTATCCCAATCGGGGTCTGATCCGGTAATCCCAATCAGGACCTGATAGGGCAAAAGCGTTACACTCATGATCAGGGCAAAATCAGGCAGCCCTACCAATGCCTGATCCGGGTTAGGGCAAACCTGATCAGGGCTCTACTTGAGCCCTGACAAACTTCTGCTCGGGATGTTATGGTCATAACGAGTATCAGTTTTATGTCAAATTTACGTAACAACTACACTACATTACATATATATGACGTTCGTGTGATGCCATATTTATGTCTTGTGTTCACTGGGTTAAGACGCAAACGTTGTCTGTGATTCAGGGTCTTGCGCAATTTGCCATTCATCCGCAGGACATCCAATAAACATTACACCAAACGTAAATGCCTGTACATCAAGGAATTATGCATTCTTTCTTCCGCCCCAGAATAGCAAAAAAAACTCAAGAAAATTATTTTGTCTGTGCGTAAAGGACTTACAAGAATCTTGCCTTTAAAAATAATTAAAATTAATAATTAATTAACTTCCTAGAAAAAAACAAATAATTAAAAATTCGAAACAACAAAAATCAAAATTAAAAGAAATATTTTCCAAAAAATTTAGCTTAAATATTTATTCATCTGAACGCAGATTTCCAAACACTTCTTTTTTATGAAGATTGTACTAATAAGACTTCTCCGACTATTTGTGCACTTCAAATGACTTAAAACGACCAAGACAGTATAAGTCGTGCGATGTTACATGGGTCACATAGAATTTGGAAAATTGAAACCCATGGAAGTATTTTCCGAAATTTTAATTTATAAAATAAATATTAACTCATTTTCCGACTAAGTTTTGTCATGGTCTATGTCACTATGCGGTGATCGTCATCATTTTAGAATAATTTGTTCAATCATCAGCTGTTTCCTTTCTTTTCTTTATGGCTACAACCGAGATGTTCTGCTACCATTTGTATTATATCTTATTATTAAAATTTGCACATAATTAAAAGCTTTGTTCATCTCTGATTTGTATACTTAACAAATGTAGAAAAACCATTACATAGGAATTTATAAATTCCATAAAAAGCAAACAGTATGAGAAATGTTCCAAAACATAATTAAATAAAGAAAAAATATTTTTATCAATACTTACTTAACTTTCATATTCCCAAGATTCTTACGTAAATGACTTATGAAATAATATTATTTTTCTTAAGTAATTTATATTTGGAAGACGAATCATAAATTACATCAACAAACAATATAACATTTACTACATATGAAGAGAAAAGTTTATCAATGGAAGCAACATCAAATTTTTTCGGCGATTTTCTTTCGTTTGCTTATTATTTTTATTCTTTAACTGTATTAAATTATACTTTTTTACAGATACAAGATTTTCGATTCTTATGCCCCAATTCAACAGCTTTTGATCAAGAAGCTCAAATTTGTGCTGATTGGGGAGATGTGGATTGTGAAGCATCAACCTTATACTATGGCAGCGATAATTTCGATCTTTATCGTATTGGCTCTGGTTTCGATAGTAAACGAGCACCGTATGCAGACGAAGAAGAAGCTACATTCCATTTGCAACGTGCTGAAACAGGTATACTAATCTAATTTTTTGTGTTAAATTGATACTTATTTTAAATGTTGAATGACATTATAGGAGATGCCAGACGTACCAAACAAGTAATAGTTGATCAAAACACCAAGGCTGAAAAATCGAACTTATTAAACGCTAATGCTTATAACACAGCATCATTATCAGTTCAAAATAATCATAATCGTTATCAAAATGTTAAACAAACAACATCTGCACCAACCACTAAGCTTCAATCAACAATTAAATCATACGAAACAATTAATAATAATAACAACAACAACAATAATAATAATTACTATAATGTTCAAACACAACCAACAACCTCATCCCAATCACCTGTCACTAAAGTAATTACAACAGAACAACCATACAAAAATGTGAATAATGATTATTTTAAAGTTACTCAAAAACAACAACAAAATTATTACAATACTCGTAAGTAAATTTAATTTTTTTTAATGATGATGGAACGGATACGAACAGTTTTATAATGAATTTTATAGTGAAAACAAAACCATGTATATTCGCACGGCAAATGGAAATTATTTTAAAATCGTATCTCGTAACTACGAATTTTTTAATATTATTGTTAAGAATTCTCATAGCAGTGAGAAAACGATACGTATGCCATCATATCGTATGTTTGTAAAAATTATATCTCACAAGAGCGATTTAGATGGCAAACAATTTAACTAAATATATTCTTTTGTATATCATATATGTGTTATTTTTTAATTTCTTCTTTATTTAATTTCTAATTTATTTAATGTTGCAACATTTTGCTTTTTATCTGGAGCTTTTTGTTATAGTTTTGTCATACTACTTTATGGCACATTTTTTGTTGTAGCTCTTATATCCCTTCTTTTTCTTTAACCTCTCCCTATATAATTTTTACTACTTCTCTTTCATTATCCAACAATCTATCTACTGCTATTTATTTCTTTCGTTATCTTTTCTTGTATCTATTTCCTCTTTTTTGTCTAAGCTTTTCTTTTATTTATATTTGGATTTCTTATTTTACTTTTGCGGTGTCTTTCTCTCTATTTTTTACATTGATTTACTTTAAAAAATAATAACCCTTATATTAATTTTCAGAAAACAATGATGAAATATTTCGAGGAGCCCAGAGTTCGCATTTCTACAATAATCGAAATAATGGAAAAGACGACTACGAAGAGGATTTCAGTAATCAAAAAACATCAACAACGAAACGTCCAGTAACAAGAAATCGTGGACGTGGTCGAGGAAGCATTCGAGCAAATAATGCTAATGCAATTTTTGATTCCTCGTCATCAAAAACCACAACTACCACAAGTACAACCTCTGCTCCCAGCTACGATGTCCCAAAAATAAGAAATCCACCACAATACAATCGTAACTATAATACCAATTCTTATAACGACCAACCTCAAGGATCAACAACTACAACAACTACAACAACAACAACAACAAGCCCCGAAAACTTTTATGATGCTTATAATACAGCATTAAAACTACAACTGCAACAACAAATCGCGGTTCAAAATTACAAAAATTTCCCACCATCAACAACTATTTCTCCAGATGATATTTTACTGAAACTACAGTCAAATATCGATAATGTTGAACCAAACGAAACATATAAAATAAAAACCAACTCAGATTCAACTTTCAATTTTAGAAAAACTCTAACTGTAACCACTAGTACAACAACAGAAGCTCCCAAAACACCATTAGTCAATAGTTACAACATCAATTATAATAATTTGAACAGAAATTCACAATCTGAATTAAATCAACCGACTTCATTCACACCAACAACACCAAACGTATTTTCATTATACTCACAATCGGTTTCCAATGCTGATAGAAATAAGCCGTCAGCTCCACGTGGTTTTTCATTCCAACAATCAGAGCCAGAAATTAACAATAACCAATATCAAACATCAACAAACGTCTACGTTGAAAAATATCAAACAGTAAACAGACGAAATAATAATGAAAATCATACTCCTGCATCGGCATTAAAAAAATATTCAACACTAGTACCCAAGGATCAATACAATCCAACAACATTTAAGCCAAATACATACAAAAAAAATATTGAAAATATTCCACAGAAAAAAGCTGAAAAAGTGCTTGCACCAAGATTCGATCCACAAAGCTATTTTCAATCAACCACATCATCAACGACAAGTACTACAACCATAAGACCGACCGTAAATATTGATGAAATTGACGAAGATGATGGTCAATATCATCCAGAATTATATGAAAAAGATTTTGTTAAAAATAAATTAAAACAAAAATTGTTAAACCAACAACAAAAAGATTATTATCAATCACAACCCGCCGTCGACCGACAAAATAATTATCAAACAGAACAAAAGAGCAACAATAACAATTATAATAATAACAATAATAATTATAACATTATTAGTACAACATCCAGTTCTGAAGATGAATTCTTAAAAACCGCTCATTCACAAAATATTGCAGCTAGTGGGAATGCATTGAAAATAGAACAATTAAATAAACAAATTGCAGAAAAAAATAGTTATAACAATAATAATAACAAATACAATCACAATGATGCTCCAAAGGTATTTTCAAATGCACCAACCATTTCACCAAATGCTAAAACAACAAAAAAACCAGTCAAAAAAGAAAAAGATGCCAGCTACGACTATGCATACTATGATTCAGGCAACTCACGTGATTACTCAGAATATGATATAATCGAAGAATTCGGACGAACAAATTCAAGAAAATCAAATTAAGGATATTAGATTTAAATAGGATTTCATTAAGTTTATGTTGTTTATACTTGTAAAATACATTAAGTAATAAGTAGTTCTCCATAAAACATACCGTGAAAACTGAACGCATGATGCAATTATAAATATCTTTGGCCGCATGACTTCCAAGGGATAAAACCGAAATTATTTATGCATCAACTATTTCCACATCATTTATACATCAACCCAAATTATTTATTATTTTTATTCACTTTTAGTTTTAAACTTTAATTAGAAAATTTGAGCTGTTAAAATTATTTAACTATATAAACATTATGCAAATTTTTTGCTAAAACATCTTGAAATTGCCAGTTGGATGATGAATAAATTATGTTTTCTAATTGTAAATAAATTTATAGTTTGTAAGAAGAAAAAATATTTTGTACAACTTTATCAATAAATTAATAAATTAAAGCTATACAAAATTATTTCATATGATAAGTTTTGAGTTAGCTTGTTTTTCTTCGTTTTTTTTTTGTTTTAATTTCCGAAACATTTTACTTTATTTTAATTTGAAAATGCTTTAATTTAATAAAAATTGACAATAATTCAAACAATTCAAACAATTCAACCGCCAAATTCTAAAAAAAATTACAAATGTTTCTTAAATTAAGTGTTTCTTTCAATTGACACACTCATTTGGGTCAAAAAACTTTTTTCACCAGTCTTCACTTCCATTCCCTTAAAACACAGAAATATAATTATTTGAGGCTTCGCTATATTTTTCGTTAAAAATTTATCAAACTTAATGTCTCTGTGAATTTTTTCAAATTTTTCTGTCAATCAACGTCGAAACGAAGGGGGCATACAAAATATTGCACTTTTTTGACAATAATTCAAACGAAAAATCAGGTACTCTTTCAAATGACGTCCCACTTGATAAGGTTTTAAATTGTGTTTTTATCCCTTCTCAGTCCCGCCTTTTTATAAATATAATTATGAGTAACGCTTCCTTATATTTTTCATAATAAATTTACTAATTTTTTGCTATCATTCCAAATACTTTTAAAGGTTTTCGAGCAAGTAGGTTCGAAACTAAGCTAGGGAAGAAAATATAAATAAAACGCCATTATTCAAAATTATACAAAAAACGGTGGAGTGTAAAATTCCAAAATGCATTTTTAAAAAATACTGAAGTGGAGTCCTTTCATATGATACCCTACTCGACTCGAAAAAACCTATTTTCTCGAGAGCTTCACATCGTAGCTCTGTAAAACAAAAGAAAACAACTTTATTTATTTTTTAAGCCATTATCTTGTGTAGGGACTAAGGATAGTTTAGTTTTATACGCATATGAAATTTAAGGTTCATAGCATTTATGGTATACGAGATAATCGATATAATGAGAAAATACGTTTTACTCTCACCAATAAGGGTTAGTTATAAACAACGCAACCCTAATAATAAAATAGTAGCAGGAACAAATGTTCACTTTTGAAAAATAAGTCGAAAACTGTGCTTTTGAAAATTACAAAAAAAATTGTTTTGGACTAGAAAAAAATTCACCTCATATGATGCCCCACTCGTCAAGGTGAAAAATATTTTTTTTTCAAAATGTCTACACTCAACCCCCTCCAAATAACATTTTAAATTATGAGCCAACCGCTATAGTTTCCATCCACTCTTTATAACATTTCTTATATAGAATCCAATCCCGGGTACCCGGTACCCGGTTCCCCGGGAATACCGCAATTTTTCCGGCACCGAAAACCGGTTCTGACATCAGCCAAATACCCGATTTTTCGATTCTATTTTTTTAAACAAATTTTTTATTCAATCATAAAAAAAAACAACACAAGCAAATGTAACAAATAACCAAAACAACGTTTTTTCTTCGTCTATCAAGAAGACTAGCTCTACACAGAATTTTATGCTTAAAATGGTATACTTCATTCTTAAATTACGTAGATTTTCAACCGTGAATAAGCCAGGTGTATTATCTATCTTTCTTTCTTCTATATATAAAATTGAAAATATGTGTGTTTGTCCTTTATGCATTAATACACCATTCATCCGATCATCATGAAACTTTGGGAAGTTACTCTGTACACTTGCGCATAGGTAACTGGCAATTTTTGTTTAAAAAACGGAACCCTAGGACTATGTGATTTGCAAACGGTAACAATGCATTAATACCAATGAATTTAATATATATGTTCGGGAACATATGTAAAATTCAAAATTTTGGATCAATGAGTGTGACAACCCCGCGTACTTTAGTACCTGCTATTGGTAAATCAGTTAACGTAAGATATTGTAGACCACTAGCAATGGCAGTTAGATGTCACTAATATAAGGGGAAAAGTGATATTTTAGTTGTGCTGGCGGATTTCAATCCACGATAGCACCCTTAGTTTTAGTTATGGAATATTCTTTGACATGCTTCTAAGGTTTTGATGGATTAAGGTTTTGATGGAATTTTTTTATTTTTTTATATTTTTTTTAAAGAATGAACTTTTGTGCTTGCTCGAAGAAATGAGCCAAATTTTACCTTTGTTCCTGCAAATTTAAAAAAAAATGTGTTTTATTTTTGTTTCCTTCGTCCTATCATGAAATATTGCCCTATGTCGTACATTATTATGTGAAAGGATTTATTATTTAGTTTTCCATTCTTTAAGAAGAATATAAAAAACAAAAAAAGAAATTTGCGTTCATCAACGTCTTAAAAAGCATGATGTTGTGGAACCTAGGTCTGAAAAGGTTTTTATGTGTTGTTGTGACACATATTGTGATTCCAAATATTTTGAAATAGCACAATTTTTTTTGAAATTTTCGGTGAAAAAGATGATGAACAATGCCATTAAAGCTATGATTTTAAATGGAAGATTCGAAGGGGAAGATGTAGTGTTGCCACGTATTCCAATGATCCCAACAGATATGGTATTTGAATTCAAACGTTTAGTTTCCAGTGCAACTCGCATTTGCAATGACGATCAACAAAGCACAAGGACAGTTACTGCAAGTATGTGGACTAGATTTGGAGAATCCGTGCTTCTCACATGGACAACTGTATGTGGCTAACGCGTTAGGAAAACCTTCTGATTTATTCGTTTATGCACTAGACGTAATAACAAAAAATATAGTGTACTCACAAATATTTGAATAAATAAATAGAATTAAAACGAGATTTTGAAATTTTTTCCATATTAAAATAAATAAGTTGCAATAAAAATGACACAATGTAAATTGAATATTTTCATAACGAGATTTCCTGAATTATCTTTCTTATGAGATAGCGGCAATATGCGACGGGCATAATGTTAAATAAACAAAACTATTACACTTTTGGAGTAAAAAATAAAATTTTGAGATTTTGTGAGTGATTAAGATCATCAACAGAAAACGATGACATTCTTCAGAAATACATTAAAGAAGAATTTGGTAAAGAAATTCAATTAATGATTGATGTAAAGACACGATGGAACAGCCTTTATCATATGCTAGAACGTTTTTATAAAGTAAAAACAGCATTTTAAAATCCTTAATCGATCTCAATTCAACAATTTCGTTTGAAGAACATGAATGGGAGATGATTAATATTTTGGTGACAACGCTTGCACCTATAAAGCTAGCTGCGGAAGCACTATGTTGCAGTGATGCAACATTAGTAGCAGCTGATGCAACCATGAAGGCATGATCGATAATTTGGGCAGCAATGGCGAGTTAGAAGCCAAACTCGAGTGAATTTATTTCTCATTGGATTTAACAAAGATTTTTTGTTGAATAAAAGGATTTTAAAAAAAATTAAAACGTTTTTCTAAATTATAATGATTTTCTAATAGTTTTTAATTTAAACATTTTCAGAACCGGGTACCCGGGTTTGAAAAAATCTAGCTCCAAAAAACCGGTTCTAAAAAATGCTTCGGTTCTGGATACTTTATTCTTATAACCGTGAATGTTTTCAATTTTTTTCTTTAGTAATGTTCGAAACTAATGGGGGAGGAGAGAAACAGGAAAAATGTTTCATATTTTTGAAAATAAGCTGGAAACGGTGTTTTCGAAAATTACAAGAAAAATTGTTTTGAACTAGAAAAAAATCCTTTCATTTGACACCCCACTCGTCAAGGTCAAAAATATATTTTTTAAATGTCCACCCTCAACCCCTCCAAATGATATTTTAAATGATGAGCCAACCGCTGTAGTTTTAATTTAATCTTTACAACATTTCTTATAACTGTCAATTAGTTCAAATTTTTCTTTTGTAATGTTCGAAGTTAAGGTGCAGGGGTGGTGGGAAGAAAAAAACTCACGTTTTTGGTAATAACTCAAAAACTAAGCAGTTGAAAATTTATTGAATTTTTTTAAAATAATTCAATCTTTTTTACGATTTTTCTAAATCAAACTCGATTCCCTAAAAATTACTTTTGTTTTACTATCTCCTTATCTATGTCTATAAAATAGAGATAAAAACAAATATTGGCAATATTTTGTTTTTTCACTAGGCGTATTTGTCCATTTTATAACTGTAGAAAATTTCAAGTTGATACCACTTATAGTTGGTGAGAAAATCGATTATGTAGAAAATTGGACCTATACCGAAGTCTTACCAATAAGACACCGGTTTTAATTATTTCACAGAACGGAATCCTAAAAACTACGACAATGTTATACAACAGTGAGAGATCAAACATCCATAATTGGATTATGTGGTTGATTCGACAATAAAAAGTCGGATTAATCTCGCCGGACGTATCATCAAATTTGAACGTTTCAGATTAATAAAACAATATAGCAAATTGAGATTATATAAGAGTTAACTTAACGAGCTGCAGCAAGGGAATTTCCCGGGAGGGATTATTCTGTAATTCTATTCTGTATTCGATTATTCTAAAACTACCACTTACAACGGTTAGTAAACGTAACACAATTCCGATACTGAAATAACACCAATTTGTTGAATCTTCTATTCTAAAAACAGTTTAAGGGACATTCCCTAAATCGTTGAAGTTTAATGCCGTTAATGCAAGCGTAAATGGCTTCGAATGCGAAAGTCCTAGCAATGATGTTTCGAATTCTATGATAGTGCTTCAACGCACCGCTTGTGACAATTTTCAACGCTTCTGTCAAACCGAACTTTACAAAGTGTGATGTGCGTGCGTGTGTGTGCGTTCATGCAGAATACAAAAAAATCAATTTAAAATGAGAGAAATTTTACATCAGTTGTTTTTGAATGCATGCAGCATCAAACCCATTAATAAATTTTATAAAACTGATATAATAGAATATGGAGATCTTGAAGCGAAAGAAGTAACAAAATTTATTTCGTAACAACTCGTGGGTATAATTCATATCCAGTGAATGTCTTAACCCAAGCTTAAACTACAATTATGGCTAAGTCTAGTAATTACTTAACACTAAAATCGCGGTAGCTGGCAGCGAACATTACAAAAATAAAGAAAAAAATTACTAGAAAGAATAAAGCATTAAAACTAGACGAACTATAACAGGAAAAAAAATAAACAATAATTGTTCAGATGGTGACCTAGGAAATATTTTCGAGACTTTTTGGGCAATGTAAACGTCTTGGGTTAGTTTGACAACGGAAAACAAGTATTTGTTATTTGGAACCGTTATTGAATAGTCATTCAAAGACGAGGTAGATTTGAATAACGCATGTAGAACATTGCGCATAGTTGCGGTTATTACATTTGGATGAAGTTGAGAATGTTTTCGAGCTAACATAGAGGATACTGCGAAGATTATAAAGAAATTAACACAATATGTGGAACACACTGGATTCTCGGTCTAAATCAATACAATAATTATGGGTAAGACTTCACTTTGAATGAGGATAGAGTTCGAAAGAATAAGATAATTGCGTTAACCGGGGTATGGGTGTTATAAAAAGGATTGTACTGTAAACTTGTCAGGTAACCATCGCCGAAGATAATTGGTTAAAAACTGAAATTTTACCTAAAACCAATCCACATTTATTTTAGATGTCCGTTGGCTGTTATAAAAATCAAATTAAATCAACTATACAGTCTTTAACCGGTAATTTTTACAGAGTCCACTAACAAAGCCCACTGCTGTTCGCTTGACAATTTAAGCCATTCGCTTTTATGGTGAAGATATAGGCCCACATTTTTGGATGCTTAAAGTTGTAAAGATCGGCCCTATTTCGATTCTTGCTCTGAATTAAGAATCAAAACCGTCATAGCTCGATAAAAACAACTTTTATCCTATTCCAGTTTTTCATAATAACATGAAAATTAAAAGAGAAAACAAAACGAAAGCATTAAAAGGAACTGACTCACCTCAATAATAAAAATTAAAAAGTATGTCATACAAGAGTCACAAAACTGTCAAAATATTTAATATAAATTAGCTTGCGGTTTATTCAAAATTTATCTTGATTTTGATGTTGATATGTATTGTAGTTTTTGTGAAATGAATAGGAAATGGAATGAGAAATGTTGTAATATTTAGAACATGAAGAGAATTCAGCGATTCAGCGACTCATTCGCACTAATCAATTTCTTAATTAATGATCTCTTTTCTTTCTGCTTATGTCTCCACAGTTTATCAGAAGGTTTGCATTAGTGTAGAAATTAGGGATCATAAAACTGGACCCACCCCTGCTTCACCGCAATTGTTAAGATACTTGGTTAGACAATTGTATATGCACGTACATATTAAGAATTATCTAGGCATGACTAGACGGAAAAACATTGTGCCCAAGTAAGCCTGAGCACACTGCGAGAAGAATAATAACGGTATCCACAAATTACAAGTAATAGCGATATACAAAAATCTTGAGGTTGGACAAATACAATCATGAAAGTAGGTTATGACTGTGAGTTGCCTATCATGGAGATAGTTCGTGAAAGAAAAACAGCTTATAGAGCAGTCACATGCAGTAGAGGAGCACAAATAAAACTTGAAAAGAATAGCGGTAATGGAAAGGGTTTCTAAACAATTATTTCACTCTATTTACAAGTAAAAATTATAGCAACTTTCGTTAGCCCTTGTTCTTATCCCTCCTTAGGACCAATATGAAGCGTATAAGTTAAAAGGGGGAGCGATAAAGAGAGTCCGCAATGTACCAGTTGATCAAGGACATATCATAAGAATAGCAACTAATTATAACCGAATGAAAAATAAAATTGTCTGAAAATTGTATAGTGCCTAATGCCACAACATTAAGACAGTCCAGAGAGTCAATAGAATGAGGAATGACCTATATATGCTACGATCCTAATAGAATTGTTTAACTCTTCGGTATTTAATAGCATTGACATCATGAGACCTTGCAACTTGTTCTCTTTACACGTAAAACAAAATACAACAACCTAATTGACTAGCTTCAATGGATATAAAAATGTCTAATCAGTTCACCAAAATACAAATAATTTAATTGATCGTAACTAGAAACTGTAAGATCTAAATTGTGAACAAATTAACAAAACGATAAAAATCCATTTATGCAACCGTATAAGCAAATGGTGAAGATAAATGCTAGTCTACTCTGATATTATAGGTTGAACGGTTATGCTAATTTCAAGATAACTCATACAGATTTTTACAAAAAGACCACGTTTATTGTTCATACCATCATTTTTCTATAAAAATCTGCTCCTGATTTCAAAATCATTTTCTTAATTTGAATTTTTTATTAAAATTTATTATCTTGTCATTTGTGTATACATACTAGTATGCCTTTGAATCATTTGCATTCTTCTCATCTGTTATTTTTTTCTTACTTCATGCATTTGGCATATATTAGAGTTAAAATGTATGTAATCACAAAAACCTCCAATAAACAAAGGGTTGGTAGTGAAAAAATTAGTGCATTGCAAAATCGAATTTTTTGTAGGCATATAATAAACATTTTACAGACTTGAATTTTATTCGAACAAAAAAATTTGATTAAAATTACTAAATAGAACGAACGTACTTACGGTAGAAATGTGATACAGTAAACGCAGAACACTGTTTCTATAATACATTTTTATGATAATCTACTCATCAGTCATAAGCATACATTTTACATATATTTTTTTTAAATCATGAAAAACAATTGAAAAATATCCAACTAAGAAAATTTAATTAATAAAAATCCTATAAAAGGAAAAATTATTAGTCAGTAGAATTCAGTTAAGCTTAGAACTTTATTCAAAATGAGTTTTGTAAACATTTTTTCGGTTATAACAATTTTAATAATTTTTGATAGTATTTGTAGTGCAACAGCAAATAGTAAAACTGATAACAATCATAATAAAGAAGGATTACATATTTATAAAAATTTAATACAAAACAAAAATGGTGATGAAATGGAAGACATAGCTGGGGATGATGCAAAGTATTTATCCAAAATGTTGTGTAAGTAATAATAAATAAGTATTATATGTGAATGGTGTCGGTATTTATTTAACTTAAATTTTTGGAAAAATTCTGAATCCAGGTTCAAATATTATGTTTGTCTCTAGCAGGAGTTATAATATATATATTTATTTAACGGAATTTGCATTTCTAAAGTTTATCTTGTATTCATTATTTGTGGGGCGACAGTAAAAAGAAATTTTCAGGACCGCGGTAATTAAAAACCCCCGTACTGCCGTATCTTTTTTATTTTTCATATAAAAGACATAAAAAACAAATTTCACTTCACCCTTTTTCGTTATTTTTGAACTATTATTTTTTATTTTATTGCCGAAAAGATGTTCAAGAACTTCGCGAAAATTAATTTTGGTAGATTATTTTGAGTATTTTCTGAATTTGTAGTATATTCTTCATTGGTACTATACTACCAATCTACATATTCTACATCACGAAATGTAGAATATTTACTAAACAAATTACATATATCAGAAAAATATTGAAATGAGAAAACAATAATAATATTATAAGGATGAAACATAAGAAGAAGAGTTTTTCTATAATAAACTCAAAAGAAAAGTAAAGAAATTCCTGCCTTTTCATAATTTCCGTTGAATGATTAACAATTTTTATTAACAAAAAACTTTAGCCACTGAAGTTCGAAAAAATGATGAAAAATTAGAATTTCAGTCGGACATAAAATCTTTAAAATTAAATATCTCAAGAAAACGAAAAATAACCTCTTTGGAAATTTGAGATGTTTTAGAGTAAGGATAGAACTTTTTTTTAAAAAAAAGTTCAAATGCAATTGATTTTTGACCTAAGCGCCATCTGTAAAAAAGTTTTTTTAATATTTTGAATTTAAAATTAATTAAAAAAAAGTTTAATAAATTTTTTTTCTAAAGATTAACTGATCAAACAAAAAAAGTTTGTTGAAACCGGTATAGCCATTCTTGAGCAAATTAATTTCAAAACTACTCTGGATTGGCAAAATTTTCATTTTTCATTCATGTTGGGGCGCCCCTATGCTCAAACTATGTACTTTAAAAAAATTCGATATTTCTCATATACAAAACAATATTATAATTAACTTCACTGAAACACTCTTTGCACCTTTTCCATCACCATAACCAAACAACAACGAAAGCCATTTAACTCATTATCATGAAATATTTGTTTTAATTCTAATATCAAGCTGATTGTGAAGGAAGGGTTTTATATTGTTTAACTTCTACAACGGATTAAAATAGTATTTAAAACAGGTTATTTTTAGAATAAAAACCGATTGTATACAGAAGGCGATATAGTGTAAAGTACGAAAGGCGATATAGTGTAGTGTAAAAAGCACTGTGTATAGTGTAAAATTCAGTATAGTGAACATAAATAAACTCGACACATATTTGATAAAACCAAGTGTTATTACTTACTATTTAGTAGTCGAATCAGGCATGGAGGATTTAAGGAGGGAAATGTATAAATTGTTAAAAGCATATAAGGAGACAACAACACACAAAAACCCAAATAAATATTTTAACAATGCCAGTGTTAGTTGCGTTGGTTGACTTGACACTTAAGACCAAAGCGCTGTTTTTTAAGTTTATTGTTGTTGTGAGATAAAATAAAACAATCAATTTGGAAATCGAATAAAACGAACAGTTAAAAAATATTAACTAGTTGCCGATTAAGACTCCGCCCATTTGTCTAAGATTGAATTCCGTTCAAAAAAAATTTCAAAACTTTCAAACAAAAAAGGAAACTAAATAACACAAAATAAAACGGTCGAGAATTATTCATAAAATATTTCATATAATTTATGTTAAAATACAATTCAACTAAAATAGTTGAATAAAAATTATTGTAATAAAAAACATAGAATCTGTGACATGGGCTCTGACAGACAGTTCCGAGCTCAAACAGTGTAGAGAGCAAAACGTATTTGTCAGATTTTCTAAAAAATCTGCTCACTTCAATATGAGTCTCAGCTAGCTAAACTGTATGAATTGAGGCAATATGTGAACGGCACCAAAGAAGTTTAACATAATGAATAAAATGGTTTACGTTCTTTTTTGTAAAAATATTAAAAAAGTTTTTTAAATTTAAAAAAAAACTTAAAATTTCCCAAAAAAAGTTGCATTAAAAAAAAATACAAATAAAAAATTATGTATTTCAGAAATATTCACACAAAGTCAGAGAACTCACTAAAGTTGTAATATCCGAAAATAAGAAAGTACTCTTAAGAAATTAGAGAAATTCGCAATTTAGCAATTTAATGTTATTTCTTAAAATGGCGATCTTGCAAATTAAATATTGTCACTCACAAACTGAAGATAATTTTTTTGCCCCAAATCTGTCGTGGAATCGGCTCACTGTGGTTTGCAGCTGTGTATCTGGGGTCTCTGTGTAGTTCCTGTTGAAGGTACCGTCCCGATCTCTTTCTAACCACATTCTCTGTTATATTCTTCAAAACATAATTTAAAACTATATTTATATACGTAAATTATTTGTGTTTAATTTCAGATTTATATCACCCACCAGGACCCTCCGATTATGATTTTACAGATGGATCATATCAGAAGCGAGCAGTAAATCGATTTAAAAGTAATTTTAAAACATTTTACCTTAATTTTAGTAACAGATGTAATTATTCAAAATTGGTTGTTTGTCATATTTCTGTTCTCCTCATTAACACTAATTTGTACAAATAACTTTATTTAATTATGAACGTTTAGGTTTAATATTATCTCGTGGAAACGTAGATTCATCTTTAGAAGAGGACGATGATTCTAAGGAGACTCCACAATTTATGTCACGATATATGCCAAAGAGATATCCAGGTGCAATATTAAGTTGGGCAATTCCAGCAGCGAATCGAGTGTAGCTATATATACTGAATATCACTTAATCGACGTTTAACTTTAACTTTGTCATTCCAGAAGAACAATAAGCGCGATTTATAGACCACCTGGAATATCCCGGCCCGCCGCTTAAAACATAACCCATTAACGATATGACCTTTGAATCTGCACCATTGACCAACCCATAATATATTTAAATACCACAATATAATAAATATAAAAATAATAATATAAAATAAATAATATTGTAATATGGGCTTTGTACACATACTTTTCTGAAAATTTACTAATAAAATTTAAAACCAAAACATTTGTTCTTGTTTAATAGCCACTTTATTCGTTTTTAGCTTTTTTTTTATTTTTTAGTAATTCTTCGTCAGTTTCTTTCTTATTTTCCTCACTTTCTGTTGACGCACTTCTTTTACCCATAAGTTTCGCCCGAAACCTATTGATAGTTCCTAAAGACAGGATAACTGGAATTGTTATTGGCAAAAATAAAGGTATATAAATAGCATATCTGAAACAATTTAAAGTAATTATTTATAAATATAGACATCAATTCAATAATTCGTTATACTTTTGTTCATCTGGGAAATACAAGAGAGCAAGCAAACTCGGATCGAAGAACGCTTTTTCAGAATTAGCAAATGCAACTTTTGCATGATAAATAGCTTGATCTAAATTCCCATTTTTGAGGTTAAATTTAGCTTGAACTATATTTTCATACGCTACATTTATTGCATTGCCAACATCGTCGTTAATGACGATATAACTTATGTCACCTAATAATTTTATCAATGAATTTAAAGTAATCGTCGCTGATGCGATTAGGTGAACTACTCTTGTGCGAATATAAGTGTCAATTTCCCAAATTCTTGGTGCAATTGTTTCAAGTTCTGTCATGGATGCACCATTGATTGGTATCTGTTGAAAAATGTAGAAATTTTTGTTTCAAAAAATATTATACCATCAATTTATGGACTTACATCGTTTTGAAGACCAAATATTTTTCTTAATAAATAAAGACCGATTGGCATTATTTTTTGAGAGCTTAAATGAAACTCAACCTTTTGTTTTGCTTTCATATATTCCAAACAAACTTTTTCATCTGGATTTGCAATTATTATACCACCCCAGTTGGAAGAAAAAAATGAATCAACATCATTTTTAGATGCCATACCTCCACCTGTTTTATATATATGAAGTGGACTTTTTTCACATGGAGGAACATAAACAATTATGTGAATTGAAGGATTTTTAGAAACTTCCGTTCCTAGTTTACGTTCCACCGAAGTTATGATATGTGGAAGAGTATCTTCCATTATTGCAAAATGTCGGCCAAGTGCTGAACTGTCTTGAATCTGAAAAAGCAAGAAATAATTAATTTAATCGAAATTATGGATTAATTAATTTGAATTGATTGTTACTATTTCAACCTTTTTCCTTTTTGTAACATGAAAGGTTGAAATGAAGAAAAAACAACCTAAAAATTGAAAATATACAAATATGTTGTTTTTTTCAACAAATATTAAATTTTTTGAAGCGATTTGCAAGGAACCTAAATAAATAAAAACAAAAATAATTCAATAATGTGTTTCTTACAAAATGTTCATAATGTTTTGCTGACAAGCTTCGACAAACGCTTTCTGAATATGCACTGTTGAGATGATATCTAAATTAGCTTCAAAGTTTACGGGTTTAAGGCCACTGTGACGGCCGAAAAAAAGATTTTCAGGAATTTTTGACGGGCATAAATAAGAAATATGGGGATCGCGTTTTTCTATTTCATTCAGTATATATTTAGTATAGTTTTCTTAAATTTTTATTGGAAAATATTAAATAGTAACAAAGTTATTAGCTTTGGTCTCCTTAAGAGAAGGGGGAAAGTTGGAGTAAAATTTTTGATATAAGATAAAAGAAGACATTAGAACAAAGGTTCGATATGACATTACAGCAAATTACAAACGGAAAGATAAATACCAGAGAAAGTGCTAAGATGGACTATATTTGTTGTCTTTTAAAAGTTTGTTTACATTTTCATATTATTATTATTTATTAAGGATTGAGTGAATGTCCTTAAATAATTTTTATGATACCTTTATATTGCACAAAATTTATTTATAATTGCCGAATGACTGATTAATAATATTAGGTAAATTATGTCGCCACAAATACTCCCTCACCAGTGATTATGCATAATCACGCTAGAATTCAGGTAATTAATTATTAAATATGTTGTGGTGTCATCGATATCACCAGTCGAGTGGGTGACAAAATTCAACAACTTCTCTCACCCTAGACTGGAAGTAAGGATTTTTTTATAATCATTAAAACTCTCTTATATCATATTCAACAATTTTAGCAGTGTTTTAATTACTTTGCCAGGTTTTGGTATTTTGCTGATACGGAATCGTGACGGCAATGGTCTGATAATTAAAGGAAACTTTTTTAAATTTTTGGTTTAATAGGTAGTAGAAGTGAAAAAAACTAATTCGGAGCAGTAAAATCTGATCGTTTCCGTTTTAAACTGTAGAAGTCTAAAAAGAATCGAAATGATCAACTTTAAAATTGCCGCTAAAATTGGCAGGACGAACTGTCGAGTGTTAAACGTGAATAATATATTCTATAAAATTGGCATATGAAGTTCAATTATTTCTATTATTGTATAAAACGTGATAAATTCGTAACAAAGAAATTAGGTTACAATGGAATTGTAAATGAAAAAGTTACATAATTTTGTACGATCCTGATTTATGTACGAAAGTATACTAATGTGTATTTGTGACATTGAGTGATAGAAGAATCCTCAGGATTGTTAGAATTAAAAATATTACAGTAAAACAATCTTAAATACAGTAAAACAATAAACAAATACGAGTGGAAGCAATTACATCCATACTCTAATCGAATTTCCCCTACTAACCTGTTTATTGGAATAATCAAATTCCACTTGGTATTTCCACTGCGATTTAAGTGTAAAATTTGAAAGTCCATTTATTGAATCCAAAAATGGTTGAATATATGCTAAAATAAGTCTTGAATAAAATCCACCACACTTGATCAAAAAAATAATTCTATAATAATACCTTCAGCAGCGGCTCGTACATTCCAATGAATTTTTTGAAGATCTGGATTGGGATTTAATACCGATATTAATATATCATATTTTGGTTGTGGTGGTGCATTAATATGTCTTATGATCTGTCCATCTGGAGACTTTACTTTTCCTAAAATCGAATTCAAATTGTATTCTTCAAAAATCCACAATTTAAGAACATTTCGAATTTTCATCCAAGCTGTAAAAAAAATTATGAATAAATAAAACAAAATAAAATTTTAAATTATAAAAATTAGTACATATCGATTCTGAAATGAAAGCACTTCGATCGGTTGTTACAAGAAGTTCTTCTGAAAATTTTGGCCATTCTATGAACATAAATTCACCTTTGGTAAATTGATATTTTTTAACAATTATTTTTTCTAAACTAGCTGGCGTTTTAGCATGTTGTATTTCTGATGGTTCCAAATTTATTTTAATAAATTTCAATCGCAGAAAATCTATGTAAACGGATAATCGTTATAACTTTTAGTTTTGGTGTAAATAAAACTATACAAACCATGTTGTAAAAACTCTTGTTCAAGTTCATTGATAATTAAATTGTGTCTAGAATTATCATTCATAAAAATTCCAATTCGGGATGATATTTCAATTGGAACTTTATTCAAATGTTCTATTCCAGCTGTAGGTAAGGAAACTCTATAGGAAAAGGAATTTTTATTGTTATAATTATAATTCTATTTGATGAGCTTACCTGTAAACCTCGGTTGTTTTCCACCACATTGGAACTCCAATACCAATTATAACTACAATAAAGGCTAAGGCTGAAAACATTCTTAGTTTATCTGAAAATGGATAAAAAATTTAATAACATATTAAAATAAATTCTTCTAACAGAAACCCATAACGTAAAATCAGTAAAAAACAAATATTTGTTTTTAAACCTATAATTTATTTAATTATTCCTTATAATTACAAACTAATATATAAACATGTTCATCAGTATCTGTAAATGCTTTTGAAACATATTTTGTAAATCTAGCAGTACCCTCAGATCTGTAAACTAAATTTAATACGTTATTCTTAGGGTACAAAGTAAGTAGTACAGAGTCACACCCATCCGATTCATCGTCAGACGAACTATTTCTATTTGAATTCTGAGTGATTTCCTCTTCTGGTAACAAATAAGTTATTACACCAACTCCATCTCTCGCATTAAAATAAATTATAACATCTAAGGAACTTTCAGAATATTCAGATGGATCACCGAGGATAGTGTAGCATCCGGGTTTCCATTTCTGTAAACTAATTTCACACTTTGGTTGTTTTTTATTTTTCCCATATAAATCTAATTCTGTATATTCAAATAAAAGCTTAAAAAATTCGTCAGATGAAAATAATTTAAATATATCATTCAAAGGACCACGTAGGTTATTTATGTCTAATGATTCATAATATTTTTGATTTGCTGGTCCCTCAATATTCCATTTTAAACTTTGGTTTGTTTTCAATTCAGATAAAACAACGTTGAAAAAATCAGATATCAAAAATCCTTCCAATGATATTTCTGATGAAGTCTCTATTTGGTGTTGAATTTGTTTTTTGGTAATTACATCTAAGTAACATTCATTTATCCATTCTGATGTTATGATATCTTCATTGTGTGGTGGTTTATAGTTCTGCGACAAGCATACACGTTTTTCCGGTTCAGTATTACGAGACCCATGAAACCATCCATTAATAGTTAGTCTTGGAAAATCAATTGAAGTTACCTCAGCAACCTGATGAAATGATTTATTATTTACATGGAAAAAAACAAATTGATTATTCTTTGGAAATATTTGTTTTACAATCGGAAATTTGGGTAAGCCATTTTCGTCTCTTGCAAATAGTTCCAAGGCACCACCCATACTTTCATTCCATTCCGCTACATCATCCCACGGTGTTACATAAAACACAAATGCAATTTTCCTATTCGACAATAGGTCGTCATGAACAGATAGGTAATCTCCTGCCGTATACATTGAGCATGATGCTGATACACTATTCAATTTAATACCTGTCAAATTTGACATCCATGGCATTACATTTTTCTTCAAAAAATCATAAAAATGTGATAAATACTTAAATTTTGTGTCATATTGGTTAATTGTTGCCTGGTTAAACTCATATAAATCCATTTTTTTACGTGTCCATTTACTGTCAGACATTTCGTTTACTAATTCTTCAATGACTTCAGAATTGTTAAGAAAATTTTCAAGGACGCATATTTGAAACGGGTCGTTTAACAACTCAATGCTTTCACTTTTCCATGGTGAATTTGTCTTCCAACTGGTGTTGAATTCTTTATTAAATTTAGGTGTTGTTAAATTAGGATTGAATTTAAATTCGATTACGTCTAATTTTTGAACTTTACACAACGGTTCATTTGTACTATTATCCATATTATTATTTCGTTTGTGGCTTGCTGGAAGAAAAAAATAACAACAATTAACCAGACTTTTAAGAAATTTATAGAATAATGTTAACTAACCTATATTTAGACAATTCGTATAACTTAGTTTTAAGCACATCATAAGTGATACTTAAACAGAAACATCGCAGGTTAATTCAAGCCAAGCGCATGCATTTCAATTTAACTATAAAATTTTACACAAATAATGGCACACATAATACCATTACTATAAAAATGGTTTTTAAAATATAGCTTGAGCTTAACATAAGTGATAGATAAAGCGGATTACTACTGGACACTAGCTCTCAGTGAAGTTGGCGATCTATATTTAACTGAGATTCGGCACAATTTTATTGTGAATTTTTTGCAAATAGCTTCACCATGTTGAACCCCATGTTTGCACAGCCCACTCAATTAGAAGGACTGAAATTAAGAAGGAACTTTACAACAAGTTTTGGATTTTTAGGGAAAGGATCTTTGAATGCTGATCAGTGTTTGGGCGATATTGGACAAGATAAGGTGTGTCCCAAACAATAATTTATTTTTTAACTTTTGGCGCTGACATTTAATTTTTGACATCCAAAATTTTGCATAGCAACTTCCGGTAAAAAATTTTGTCTTGCATTTTTTGGGACAAAGTGTGAATTTGAACAGCCAACAAATATGAAGCGACTTCGATGGAACTATTGTAAATGGTTTCAATTAACAGAAGAATGAATTAAGTGGCATGAGGTCTACCAAGTTGATTTTTTGCACTTAGATTTTTATATCTTTTTAGACACAATCATCGTTCATTAACGAATTTTAAAGAAACTTTAATCCAACGATTTGAAAACGAAAAAGTAGAGATTGACAGAGCGAAAGCGGCAAAACTTTCGAGTATGTCAATTTCTGACAAAAGTTTTTACAGTGCCATTAATTCTTTAAATTGTGGTACTAAATCTTCTATCCCTCCTATCATTGATGGTGACTCAATCATTACTGACCCTGCAAGGAAAGCTACATTGTTTGCGGAACGCTTTGCTTCAAATTCAACAGTTTTAAAAACTCTTAAAGAAATACCCCAAATCCAGTCTTCAGGAGTTAATATGAAACAATTACATTTCAAACCTAAAATTGTCGAAAAACTTTTAAGGGGGTTAAACAACAACACAGCTTCTGATCTGGACAACATTCCTCATGTTATCCTAAAAACATTTTCAAAAGAACTTGCACCAGCCCTCACCAAAATATTTTATAAATCCTATAAATCTGGTATTTATCCATCCTACTGGAAGTTGGTCAATGTCCAGCCTGTCCCAAAAAAAGGAACGAAATGTGATATTTCAAATTATAGACCAATAGCCTTACTCCCAGTCATGTCTAAAATATACGAGCACTATATTAATTCACACATATCCGAATTTTTGGAAGACAACCATTTGATATCTGACAGCCAATACGATTTTAGAAACAAAAGATCAACAACCGATCTATTGAACTATGTGGCACATCTTTGGAATAGCATACTTGAGAAAGGTGGTGAACCGTACGTGATCGCATTAGACATCGCAAAAGCATTTGATCGAATTTGGCATGCCAACTTGATCAACAAGCTCGTTGCGTACGGTTTTCATCCCGCAGTCGTGAAGTTGATTCAAAATTTTCTCTCTAACCGATACATCTCGGTATCTATAGATGGCTTTTCTTCTGAGTCTAAATTAATAACCGCTGGTGTACCCCAAGGCTCAGTTTTATCTCCCACTTTATTTTTAATTTATATCAACGAACTGTTGCAAATCACCAGTAACCCAATAAATAGTTTTGCAGATGATAGTACACTGCACAAGTCATTCGTCCCCCTATTTTCAAAGGGTAAAATGCATGAACGAATAAATCCCGTCCGGAGAGACGCTGCCATAAATGTAAACGAGGACCTAAAAAAAGTCGCAGATTGGGGTGACAAAAATTTGGTCAATTTTAATTCCACCAAAACACAGCTATTGATTGTTTCCAGATCAAAGACCGAGTTTCCCAACGATATTTCAATTAATATGTGTGACGACCAAATAGACGCATGTGAAAGCATTCGTTTATTGGGAGTCACAATATCCAATGACTTACTCTGGAACGATCATATAATGGCCATGGCAAAGAGCGCGTCAAGAAAACTCGGCCTCCTCAATAGATGTAAAAAATATTTTACTTCGCATCAATTACTCCACATTTAAAAGTCCTATATCCGTCCCTGTATGGAGTATTGTTGTCAAGTTTGGGGCGCTGCATCTGTTACTATCCTTGCTCTTTTGAACTCTGTTCAAAAGCGAGCTATACGAATTGTTGGTGATCAAGATTTAACATTAGATCTTGATTCCCTGCAACATCGTCGCACTGTTGCTGATCTCGTTGTTTTTTATAAATATCGTCACCAGCAGTGCTCGGATGAAATCAGGTCATTAATGCCTCAGACATATGTTTTTCCCCGTTTTACTCGTCAATCGGTTTGTGCGGGCGGTCGGACTGTCGAGATTACTCACTGTCATAGTAATAGAATGCAAAGGGATTTCTTTGTGCGTACATCGTACACATGGAATGCTTTGCCCGAATCAATAGTCTCTAGTGCCTTCAATCCATAAAGATTTAAAAAAAGCGTCCAGCTATACCTCAAGACGCATGTTGTTGTGGGACCTACGTCTTAAAAGGTATCTTTGTGTTGTTGTGACACATTTTGTAATTCCTACTACACAACACTTCTTATTAAAAAAAAAAAAAAATAATAAAAGATGAAAATGGGAACACGATAATGAACCCAATTGTCAGATAAAACCATTTGAAAGAATATATCCCAGAATTAATGCCCCAAGAAGAAATGAGCGGACCACCAATAATGTTGGATACAGTGGTAACAAATTCCAAAGACTGGTTGGCCATAGAGATGAAATCTCAAAAAAATGTTAAAATTGTTGGACGAAGAAAGAATCAGAATCCAACATAATTGTTCCACAGAGTGTATGACGCTGGTATTCTGTCCAACGATTGGTTCAGTTCTACTTTCAACACACTGCCTAAAAAGAGCAACGCTTCCGATTGTAAGGACTATCGTACTATCGTACAAGCTTGATGAGTCGTTGTTGGAAAATATTTCTAAAAATCATTTTCAAAAATCAGAATTGCAATTCGGATTCAGGAAGGCACAGGGTATCAGGGAAGCATTATTCGCCTTCAACACACTGGTACAGAAAGGCAGAAATATGAACAAAGATATCCATGTATGTTTCATAGACTCTGAAAAACCTTTGGAAATGATAGAAAAACCTAGAAGGAAAAGGTGCTAAGATAATAACTTATACTTGAATCAACAAGCAAGAAGTAGAACTACTGATGGCAACACCGACAACGTTGAAATTCTTAGAGGGGTGCGCCAAGGTTGCATATTTTTCCGGGGATTTTTAATGCGTATTCAGAAGAAATACTAATGGAGTGAAACAAAATTCCAAGTCGAAATTCCAAATGAGATTACGAAACTAGTTGAAAATTTATTTAGCTTTCATTTATTCTGTTTAAATCAAGTCTTTGATTAACTAAAGTGTAATTAAATTTCTTTAAATGGTGTAAGCAATATATTTAAAGGAAAATACGGGAATACCTCCAAATATCCGGAATTTCCAACACAGGGATCATAAGTGGAATTTTCAACAAGGCAATTTGATATAACCTTGCAAAACAAAACAACAAATACGTTTAGTTGCCCTGTTTGTTCCAACGAGGGGGGAACGTTTCTGTGGACTGTTGCAAATGCGGAAGTTGCTACCATCAAACGTGTGCACGGCTTAGTGCTAAACAACTGATTGAGGTTTCTAAAGATAAAGCTGGGAAATGGAGTTGCTTCTATTGTAGTAATAACAACTTGCTAAGTTTGTCGGAATTTAACAATGGACTCGCAAAGTTTAGGACAGAAATGTTGGACATGAAGGCTCAAAACATAAGAGTGTTAAAAACAGATTTGATGAAGAAATTTAGGGCGGAGCTTAGCAAACTGGTTGACGTAAAGCTAACTGATGTATATACAACGTTTGCTATGGCAATAGTAATGTGTAAACAGCGTATTGAACTATTGGAAAGCCGGATTGTTAACAATACAAGGTTGCAACGAATTAAGTATTGTAGAAAAATCGGAAATGCTTTCTAGAAGGCAAGACATAATCATTTAGGGACCGATATAAAAGAATTTGTTTTAGAAGCATCTGTAGGGCAAAGCTAAATTCACACAACGGTTATTATTTATTTCAAGCGCTTGGTTGGACTCAATAACACAGATATAGTCAATTTAACAAATTTTGCAATCCGTGACATATGTCTTCATACTTCAAGGTACTAAACACAAAGCTAAAATAAATCATTAAGACTGATGTTGCATCCAGAGTATACTTCAATGTATAGCATACTTGCTCTTATGGATGAAAAAAAGCTTAAAAGATTTTTTAGTTTCCTTGGTCTGTTAAATATTAAAATAAATGGGAAAAGTGTTAAAGTTATTATTTATGCGAACACTTGCTGAGAACAACAGAGTACAAACCTCATCAATACCTTTTGAAACAAATACATCACAGGATGCTTGATTGACACTTAACGATTTGAAGTGAGGATCGCGTTTGCTTCTAGTCATCATTTCATAATCATCTTTATTGATTGCAGTGAACCAGCGCGTAGCGATAATACCATACTCAAACGAAAACTTAATTCAAGGAAGAAACATTTCAATATTGAACATTTTAAAACTCAAAGCATGAAGCCTTCCGCAAACTCATCAAAACTCGATGACATAAAAAACATTTTACATGGTAGTTTACATCGTTACATCGTAATCTTTTTAAATGAATGAATATTTAAATAAAAAAATTTGCTTGATGTAATTAGGGTTTCAGAAACATGACTAAAAAGCTACGTTTCTAATAATACTGTCGCGGTGGAAGTCCACAATATTGCCAACCCACCAACTCACTTCGATGTACATTATGGCTCTCGTTCCTAGATTATTTTTTTTTAAACGAAGGGGTGCTTTAGGAGACCAAAGTAGTGAATTTAATAGATTCACACCTGAGGAATTCAGCACCCATTTTGCTCTCCAAAAATGTAGTCTAACCAATGATAGAGTTGATGAAGCCATTACTGAAATGAATTGTTCTTGTCCTTTCGCAAAGTTTCGTTAGTCGAAGTTTGGAGAGTCAACTCCTTGGTAAAATCTTGGCAAAACCCCCAACATCCCTATATAATTCACAAGACTGGTCATAACATTTTTTCCCGGCACATCTTGCATTTGATAAACACAATAATAACAACCTCATCTATTCATTTGGAGTGGAAAGTGGCTAAGGTTCTTTGCCTGTACCGAAGTCATCTTCTCGACAAAACTTACTGACTATAGTCCTATTAGTTTTCTTCCAACATTATCGAAAGTTTAAGAAATACTGATCAAGCAGCAAATGATTGAATTCTTAACTGGTCGTAACTGTTTGTTTAGTAACCAATCTGGGTTTAAATCTCCCATAACACAACTACTGCGGTTATGGATATCACTGAAATTGCTAGAGGAAATATTGATAAACGTAAAAGCTATGTTTATGGTTATAAGTAAAAATAAGCTATGTCATAAGTTATAATATGGTCATAAGTAAAAATACTTAAAATAATAAAGTACTGGGTCATATTTAGAGAAACAGCAAGTACAGAAATAATTAACTTTGTAAGGCATATATTTATTTATTTATTTAGGCATGATTGTTGCCTGTTGGTATCAGCAGTCGTGGCAGAAAAAGAATTGCGTGGCTAGAAAAATTGTCAATAATTATTCATTGGTACTCAAGTATTCATGAGTTGTTGGCCAACCTCGGGCTTAAGGGTAACGTCTAAGACGAAAATATACAGAGAAAACTTACGAAAGTTGTCAGAGTTCTTTCGAACAGTTGTGGTGAGAACTAAATATCGTGGTAACCTTATCCATCGTCAATGCTGTCAGTATAGTGATATCAAGCAGGAATTCCTATCTATTCAACTCAAAACTGAACACCATTAACAATAACAAATAAAAATACCCCAAGATGGAGCAAGGCATCCCACAAGGAATTCCATGGAAGATATTGTACCGGTCTAAGTCAGTAACTGAGTTCCAGAATTTAAATACAAAGTAGGACAAGTAGTACTCAGTCCGTCGCTACAACAAGGAATCTCTACCACTGGCTGAAGTAAATAGTTTTCATACTGACATCATAGTTATGAACCTACGTAAATGCTCAGCATATAGAGCGGAAAAAGACACAGGGCACGAACTTCTGCATGATATTCTAGAGAACTCGACAGTCATAACGACTCTTCAGAAAGGCTTATACCTTAAAAAAAACGGCACTATCGCCACTTAACTGAACAATGTTAAAACTTGCACACCTATTCTGACAGATATAACGATTTTACTCAAGAAGAAAAACTTACATTTATCATCGAAAACATTTATCTTTAGCAGATTTAACATTGACAGGGTGTGGTTGTAAGTGTGCTCTTGTTTGTTTTAATTAAAATACCCGGTAAAGTTAAATCTTACAATAAGAGTATCAAAAATTAAATAAAAATAACTTTTTATCAAACAACATTGATTTTCATAACTGCTAGCTTACCATTTAAGAAATCCTCCTTTAAATCTTTGGGTTCCGAATTATTTTCCGGCGTTCCATTATCTTCGCTCATGATAAAAAAATTTTACCCAAAAATAACTTTAAATTTAGAATTTATCTTCTTTTACGAACTAATATTTCTTCACTTCCCTAAAAATTAAAGATATTTATTGATTAAAATTTATAACAATAAAAAATATTAAATAAAATTTATAGAAATATTTATATGTCACCTCGATTATTGTTTTTTATCAATAAACTGCAATTTGCATATTGTCGGTTTGACAGATTTTCATTGAAGTGTATTATAACAGTGGTACTGTTATAAAATTGTCTTTCAATTTTTATTGCGTACGTTAGGTCATACTAATAATTTAAAAATTATAACTGCAAAAGGTGTCAAACAATAAACAACAGTAGATTAGACATTATAATTTTTAAACTCTTTTAGCTTGCTAATTAAATTTAATATAACTTTTTTTTTAAAAAATGGCAATGCGAACTCGACGAAGTAAGGTTCCAGGTAAATATAAAACTCTATTTTCTATATGATGCGAACTTTGCGTCATAGTTGGTGAATGCTTGGGATCCATATCTCTAGTAAATATATCGTACATTTGTTTTCAGAAAAAATGGATTGTGACGATTCTAACCTAAACAACAGACTTTCATCGGATATATGTAAAATGATTGCTTCAGAGTCTGGAATATCATTGTTAATTGATACTCCTAAATCTGCACGTCGGGCTTCATCAAATAGACGTAACAGGGTTACTGTCATCAAAACTGCCCCTAAAACACCCGATCAAAATACAAATGAAATAAGCACATCGATATCAGATTCAGCAAATCATACATTAAATGAAACTTTTTCTCCGGAACCAAATGATGTTGTATTTACCAAACAAGAACTAATTGATAGTGCAAAAAAGCAGAAACGCACAACTAAATTGATTGAAACAAAAGAAAACTTACAACCGAATAATGAAACGCCTAGACAAACGAAACGTAGTCATTCTTTTGGCAATACTTCAACTACGAAAAAACTATCAAGTTCAAAAAAGAAAAATCAAGACAGTTTAGCTCAATTGAATTTAAATCCGGCTTTGGATAAATTTTCGAAACTACTAAAAGAATCGTCGACCGAAAAATCTACTGTTAAGACTATTAAAAGTATTCGAAAAAAGAAACGATCTCTTTCTGTTACAGATTTTGATTTAGATAAAAAAAATGTAACGTTTCATAGTCCAGCTAACAGGGAAATATCAGTTTTAGAATTAGACAAACAAATACAAACACATATAAAAAGTAAGACACTGAACAATCGAATAATTTATATTATTAAATATTTATGTTTATTTTAGAAGCTGCAAAAAGAATTCGCTCTGTCTCAAACGCTGAAACAAAAAACGAGAAAAAAATCAAATTAAATGATGTTAAAGAAGGTAAGCTCTAACTGAGAATTATAATTAAATATTTACCTATATATAAATCATTTTTATAGAGATGACTAATACTATCAACAAAAAAGAAAAACGTACTCCCAATTCAAGAACAAAATTGCCAAACTTCAATAAAATACATGAAAGATTGTTTGATTCAATGCAATCAATATCGGAACATGCTGCAAAAAAAATTGAAAGAGCGAAAAACTTGTTTGCAAATAAAAGTCCTGGTTTAAGAGTTACCAACACTTCTACGAATCCTACAAATGCAGGTGTTAGTAAAATCACCAAATACCCTCGATCCAAATTATCTTCTCCCAAACCTGTAAAAAAAATCGAAATCGACACGAATACAAAAAAAATTCGCAACGCGAACACCAAAAAAGAAACACGTAAATTATTGTTATTTACTATTAATCTTATTTTTCTAAAAAAAAATTTTTTTTTTCAACAGTTAACACCTCCAAAATTCCATTACCGATATTTAATTCTGTTTTAAGAATTACAAACAACGAACAAAAAGTTGTGATTCCAAAAAATGTTTTTGAATTTACGGGAAAAAAACAAAAAATTCAATCGACTAGTACAATTCTTGATTCAAACGTGGGTAAGGTAATTGTCGATAAAGTAACGGAACGACGACAAAAAAATATGAATTTATATAAGGCGAGACCAACGGAGAAACAAAGAGTTGAGAATGTTCGTGGAGTGCGTTCCAACCGACGGTTTGAGTTACAGATGAAATTTCGTCAGAATATTGATAAAAAGTGATTATTTGAATTGGGTTATACGTGTCGTAAATGTTGTTTTTCATTTTAAAATGTTTATTTTTTAAAACGTAGAAATATTTTAATAATAAATTTTTCATTAATGACCAAATTAGTAATTGAATTTAACTGTGGTAGATTGGGTTAGATTAGCTGTCCCCTGACTGACAAGAAGTGGAAACAACGATTTGGTGACAGCGGTGGAATTAGTCATGAAGTTTTAAACGCTGGTTCATGGAGAAGTCAAACAATCTGAAAGTTTAAAGGTAACGAAGTCGAATTCCTCGTGCAACTGACAGCAATAGCAGCTTGAGTGAGATCAACAACAAGTCATTATGCCGGAAAATTGAGTAACCAAAGCCCTAGATTTATAAATGATGAGAAGGGGCTCCTAAAGACTAAAAATCTAATAAGCTTTGAAACGTTTCCCATCATCTCAATTTTCAGGCCGAGTTGTTTTTAGATTTTTATAGTTTTTTTTTTTACACAAAGCTAGGCATGTTTAGTGCTAATTATAGTAAATTATAAAATAACGTCTCTGAATATCCGAAGATAACACGCCAACTAGGGATTAGGATTAAGTTTGAATAAATTAAGTTTCTTTAAGAAATTTATGAACGCTAACTTTAAAGTTTTGAGGATTAAAGGTATCGGGGAAAACCCATGAACGTAAGGCATTCCAAAGATAAGATGAGATTTCAACTCTCTTGAAGTCACGTTGAAAAGCAACAGCTCTGCACCTTTTTATAGGTTTTAGCTCTGGTATTACGCGACAGGTTTGCTAGTTCAGGTGAAATTGATTTAATCTCTGCGGAAGTTCGTTTATCCATAACGTATTTATAGAAAATTGTCAGATCAGCAATATTTCGTCTGTGCTGTAAGGAATCAAGCTCATTAGTAAGAGTTGAGTTGCCAATCAATTTAACAGCTTTCCGCTGAACAGAATCAAGGCACTTCAAACTAGTAACAAATGCTCCACCCCATGCGTGTGAACAGTACTCCATACAAGGTCGTATAAAAGAATTGTAAATTAAAAGAAAAAGTTCGCTATTAAAAAACTTACGGCATCGCCCAAAAAAAACTAATTTTTGAACAGCGTTCTTAGCTAGGTTAAAAATATGAGAATTCCATTTCATATTGTTTTCAACTTCTACTCCTAGAAGTCTTACAGATTCTTTCTCTGCAAGATCTTTAGAGTCAAACTTTAATGGATATCGATTAGGTGTGGATAATCTAGAAAAATGACAAACCTGTGTTTTACTCGTATTGAATTCAACACTAGTAGTAACCTTTTTCTATCAACACAGAGTTTAATTACAATTATTTTTTTTTTAAGGCGTTCATGCTCCATGTAGGAGCGTTGCCAGGCTAATCAGCTTTGAATATTCACCACGGTTATTCGCAACAGCGACATAACTACCATGGCAGCCGATTTTTTTAAGGTCGTCTATTACGTCAGTCTCCCATTGTAGTCGTGGTCTACCTCGCGGTCGTCCACTCCCTGGGGTACTAACGTAGATTTTTCTAATCATTACAGACTATGAACCGGCTCGTAGAACGGATAGGAATTAACAGAAAATAAAATAATGTGACATCACCCATTGAAAACGATTCAAAACGATATGATATTGCACTAAAACTCGGCTTTTACGATAAGAAACGATTAAAACGGATAGGAATCAACAGAAAATGAAATAATGTGAAATATCCCATTGAAAACGATTCAGAACGATAGGATAGTCTACCAAAATAACGATAAAAAACGATTAAAGCGATACAAACATTCTATAAAAAAAAGCGATACAGCTTCATCCATTTTCAATCAAAAACCGCATAGGAAACTGCTCTACCTTTTTACTAAATTTTCATGTCTGTCAGAAAATAACGATAAGAAACAGTCAACGATAGAAATTACATCCGCCGCAAAAAGCAAAACGTAAAAGTCCGCATCCGTTTTTATAAGAACAAGCAATTCCAACCCATTAGTTCTCATTCAAAAACCTCATAGGAAACGATAGAAAACGGCTCTATCGCTTTCTATCGTTTTCTATCATCTTTTTTTACAAGGGAATTCTTCATCGATCGTAAGGCCATCACAATTGAAATTGAGGCTAAACATACTATATAATCAACTTCTAACAATAATTTCGGTCATTCAAGCGAAATTCTCGAACAACAGAGGGATTTCACTAGTGAAGGGGTGTTTGTACTGGATTTTTGGTTTATTCATTTTAAAAAAAACGTAAAAGCTACTAGAAAAATCAAAAATTTGACTTTTGTAACGACGGACTATTTTTACTCTAAAAAAAGTAGTTTCAAGTTCAATAATAATTTTATTAATTTTCTTCAATTATGACGTTTATCTGTACCACTGTTTAAACATTTTTTTTGTTGATTTAAATAAACTAATTTCATGTTTTGCAAGACGATTTTTTTTTATTTGAAAAAAAGGAGAATTACTTGATGGAAAATGAAACAGAAGATCGATGATAATACGATATAAAAACGATCAAATTGTTTGGATCGGCGATTAATATAATTTTTAAAATCAGTGAGTTAGTATAAATTTACGATCAGTAAATTATGTAAATTGAAATAAAATTAAAACTCAGTAATGACTGAATCGTCATACAGCTTACTTTTGAGTAATTTTAATGTTGTTAATTATTTTAAAAATGTTGTTTTAATACTAAAAAGAAAATAAATTTGCTTTTCATTTCAATTATTGTGTTAATTTTGTAAAGTTTTTTAATGGTTGTGAATTTAATAAAATGTCAAAACCGCAATTGCATCTATGAAAATATGTAAACAAAATATGTTTTACATTCAAGAAATAAAAGTTTTTTATCAAGCAAGTGTTATGTTACCAGTTTTGGGTATCATTTTGATCTCCATAGATTGATCTCTTCAAAAAGCTGTCAAAGAGATAACAAATTTCTGAGTTCTAAAAGAAGCCATTTTTTAGATAGCATTAAGATACCTTTCCGATGTTCATGCCGAGCGGGGCATTTGTCAACGAAAAAATTTAAACAACGTTGACGAATATAGAGGCCTATCGCTATTTTATTTAAGAGCCGGATATATTTTACGATCACCAAAGTCTTACTACAAGTTTTCGTTTTACTTTTTCAAAGTACGGATCATATCGTATAAGAAACAAAATAGGCAATTTTGTTCATGTAAAACCACCATATTTCCAATTGTCTTTATAAAAAGGTCCTAGATCTTTTAAAACAAAAATCACTTTCCAAATTATATTTTTTCCCACCTTAAAATTAAAAATCGAGATGATAACGCTTTCTTATAGGTATATATGTAGTCGTTTCTTTAAAAATTTAACGTCAAAAATATTCAAATTTTGTTTAGATGAAAATGTAACTTCAGCCTTAAAAAATTGCACATTTGGAATAATTATAAAAAATAAAAAGCTAATTTGTTGTTATAACTTTTATTAATTGTAGAGTATATTTAATTATCAAAAACTATTATTTAAAACTCATGTTTAAAAAATAAAACTCACAAAAACGTAAATAATTCATATTTTGACATTTTAAAATTATTTATATAAAAATGAATATATACTATGTAAACGCTATTTCTTCATATATCAGTTCACAATCATTGATGGAAGCCATAAAATTAGAAAATCTGTTAATATTCGTTAATAATTTATAGAAAATTCGTTAGAAATCTCAATATTTGATTATGGTTCCCGTGAGAAAATTCCCAGACTCATTGTAATTTTCCCACGCTCTAGGGAATTTTCCCACCATATGGCAGTACTAGCCACATTGGAGATTTGCGTGATCGTTTTTTTTATTATAAACAATGTGAAACAAGTTGAAATTGAAACAGAATTTATATAAAATTTTGTAGTAATTTTTTTTCTTTCATATTTCTATTTTAGTTTTAATTTAAAAATATTTCATTTTATTATTTAATTTCAAGTTATCATAAAAGACTGTGCGTTAATGTTTTTAGACGAGATAAAATTCTGTAATTTACGAATAAAAATTTTAAATGACATCTTTCATTGATTAAAATTGAAAAAAAAAAAGTAAAAATGGGAAATTTTACAGAAAAGTGAAAGAGTATTCGATTCATTGAATTTTGTTCGGGAGTTGAATTAAATTATGATAGAGTTTTTTGTTGCGATAAAAGTGTTGGTGATTCAGTAACATTTTTGTTAATTTTCTATGATAAAATTTATTATTGAATCTTTAATGGAAATGTTTTAAAATAATTATTTAATAGTAATACTAAACGGATAGTACTCTGATTTTATTATACAAAATGGCTGTTGTATGGGTGTGAATGAACTGGACAAAACGGAACAGATGAAAATAAACCAAGTAGTGTCGATCCAAGAGAGACGAGAAGACGAAGGTGGGTTTCAAGTAATTATATTTACCATAAAAAATCCGGCGTCAATATTTTTTAATAATTTTTAGTATTATTCCATTTTAAAATAATGCTTAATTAATTATAATTCTTCATGTGATATATTTGTGTGTAATATTTAGTGTTTAATTAATATAAATTTATAATAGTTTTTATGAAATTTCACAAATGTTGTCAGCAGGTGGACGACTACAAAAAAAATTGGAAACTTGAAATTAATAATATAAATTTTGAACTCAACAAATAATCTTATTAAGAAATTGTATTACTATTTCAAAAGCTATAAAATAATAAGAAGAGAGGATATAATGGATTATTATTATATTAAACAGAAAATATAGATAAAAACAATGGAAATACTCAGTTGTCAAACGAAAAATTGTTACGATGTTGTTTAATAATCAACATCATCAAAATCAAATGTCATGAAAATAAAAGACAAACTTGTCATAAAAAATAAAACAAATATAATTAAAATTTTAACAAAATGTGCAAAAATGACAGAAGAAGGTGATTTAATTAGAAATGGCATAAATGGTGCTAATAATAGTGTTAATATAAATTCACTTCAAATATCATCAAGGAACAATAATAATAGTGCTGCTTCCCACTTGACTAGTTCAAATAATAATCAAAAAGATGTACCGCAGAAAAATAAAAAAAATTCAACTTTATCAAGCGAGAATGATATTAAAGCAACCAAAGGTATTGTCAGTAATGCAAGTGATAAAGTTGTTGGTGGAAGTACAAATATTGGAGCTGGGTGTAGCTCGCAAAATAATATTCCGGCAACTGGAGGACGATTACAATTTTTTAAAGGTATACGATTTTTTTTTATTTCCATTCATATAAAACTTGTACCCCGATTACTCAAATGACGAATAAATTGTCGAGTTTATAATCTAATTGATAAACTTAATCAGTTATATATTTGGAAGAATTTTCAACAACGATTAAATTAATAAGTAAAACATAAATATAATAATATAATATATAAATATGTTTCGGTTCGGAGAACAAATTTTAGAGAAAGTTCTTCAAAAATTTACTTGTTATTGTTAGTCATGCTCTAAAATTTTTTTTTTATATAATATGTACTCATAAGCTAACGGTTTCTTTTCCATTAATAATTTTAGATGGAAAATTTATCTTGGAGCTAGCAAGAGCACGTGATGGTGATAGAATGGGTTGGGTATGTTCAACATCTGTTCCAAGAAAAACGTACTGGCCTCCAACGGGTCAAAGTTCAGCTACAGCCACAGTCAATTATCACAAAAATGAAAGCTCAACATCATTAAGTTGTAATAATTAATATATAACTATTAAATATATCGCTAAACTATTTTTTTCTTTCATTTTCAGTTTCGGATGATAATAGTTCAATACAATCTTCACCTTGGCAACGTGATCATTGTTGGAAACAAACCTCACCTCGTCGAAATATTTCCAAAGAAATGAGTTTTTATTTCAACAAACCATTAAAATATAAATTCAATTTTGATAACAAACGAGTAATTCGATTTAAAAAACGACGCCCACTTGATCAGAGTACCACAAAAATAAAAGTTACACAACACGAAAATGGTTTGAATGTGACAACGTCTATGAAACCAGTTGAACCCACCGCTACAGTTGATATTGTAGATGGTGTTGTTGAAACAAAAATTGATGATATAAAGAAAGAAATAGAAGAAACAGTTAAAACAGAAAATGAAATTAAAACTGAGAAAAATGGAGTAAAATCAAATAAAAAGAAATTAAATAAAATTATTCAAAAATTATTCGATAAAAAATCAATTAGCTTAATATCGAATTCCGTTAAAGTTGGTGCACCATTTAGTGGCAATGTAAATGCGTACGCTAAATTGGATGCACACCATTTGCAGCATGTATCACCTCGGAAACGGATATTAAGAGAGTTGGAAAAGGTTTCACTTGATGATTCAACGACAATGAAAAGATCACGTCCGAAAGTGACAACAGCAACATTTAGTAATGGAAATATTAGTACCGGAGTCTCTAATAGTTCAACATCTTCCACCATAACATCAGATTTAGTAAAAACAAAATGCTCCAACGGTAGTTTATCGAATGTAAACGAGTCAAATTTGATAACACAACCTGTATCACGACCGATAAGTAGCTACAGTATTACATCATTATTGGGACATAACAACAATATTAAACAAGAAAATATAGCTAGTCAACAATCGCCACAACAATCTGTTGTAGATCCTTCACATTTACGAGCAATGCTTTCGTCACCACAATCTCCGGAATATCGACACCCGAAATATGGATTTGAGAAAAAGAAATCACCAAACTATAACACAAATCTCAATTTATCACCAAAGTTAACGGGATCGTCATCAAACTATTATAGTACTCAAAATAAAAGTCCTTCAACCACTGATTCAATGTCTTACGGACATGTAAGATCTCCAGGTTTGAGTCCAAGTCCTGAATTACATCAAAATTATCAACGTTTTCGTGGTCATCCTTCAACATCATCTTCGCCGAACTATCATCCGTATATGTCATCTTCATCATCATCAAGATGTTCTCCATCTGGAACACAGTCTCCAACTTCCGATATTTATAATAATCGTTATCGTTCAAGCTATTTAGCAGGATCTCCAAATCATAGTGCTTCGTACGCAAGACAATCTCCAAATTCATTATATCATCAAAAGGCTTACAATAACAAATTAATGAGCTCGCCTACACATCATTTGAACAACTTGAATATTACAGTAAATATAAAACGTGAAACATCTTCACCTAGTATTTCACCGAATTTAGAACAAGTCAATCGTGATGTTTCTAGAACTCCAACGTCAGCTCCATCAACAAGTACTACAAGAACCGTACCAAAAAAGTCTGCGGCACTTCGACAACAATATAACAACACTGCTCCAAGCTCTTCTCCAAACATGACTGTGGTTAACTCAGTGGAACAATATTACAAATCATCGCCAATCGCTTTATCAAAAGATTTGGATGGAGTTAAAAATGAACGAGAAGATAGAAGGCGAACCACAAACGAATCAAAACTATCGAAGGATTTAGATTATTTGTCACATGTAAATAATCATATGCTATTAGATGATAGTGATGCGTCGAATCTATCAATACGTCCATCACCACAAATGCAGCCACCGATATTACATTCGCATCCACAAGGAGTATACTTCTTACCTCCATCGTATCATCATAGTTCGGCATCCGCATCTCCTTCAGGTCCCTATTTGCCATACTATCATCCCATCTCACCTTATGCTTCTGCCATATCACCTTATAGAAATCCAATGCTAATGCATTATCCTAGTATACCACCGTCATCTCGTATGTTACAATATGGTGGACATGGGTTAGAAGCATCAGGTCATGCATCGGTGACTCCTTGGGGACCAATTCCTCAATCCTTGGCTGCTGATCCGGTTTCGTTAGTTAGGATGAAAGATGATTCAGGTAATTATTTATTTATTCTTTTGCATATTATATATTTTTACTTTTTATGTTCTTTATTTAGATATAATATTAGTTGGTGTTTTCCTCTTACATTCTCTAGCATTTTAATTACCTTGTGTGTATCACTTCAAGGCTATATATTTTTACTAATTTTTCTATCGTAACGCGACTTCTTATATACTACTCAAAACAATAAAATAAAAATTAGTCAACTATATCCTAGAATAGAGTCTTCCAAAGTTCGCCTAGGTGTGAATTCTTATTTTTTGTTTGTTCGTTTATCTACACGATGTTTTTACGGAACTACAGATATTATTTATTTAAGTAGATATATGTTCTAGCAGGAATATTACATCGTTACATTCTCCACCACATAAACCTGTTTGTTCCGAATAGTTTCCAAATCTGTAATTAATCAGTAGTGGTACTGCTTCTGGTTCTATTCGGGAACGAAATGTCATATCGAGCCTACATTCAGTCAATGGTCATCTGTGCTTTTTGTATTTTTTGTCTACTACTTTTGTAGGTATTTCTTCAGAGAAGGATTAAATCTTTCCACCAATACATCATAGTGAATGCAAAGCTGGTTCTGGTTTTATTGATTCTTAGCATTTGACAGATTGCCTGAAACGCTGCACTCAAAAACTCTTTCTTGATCTGTATGAACCTTCAATGATACTCAAAAAAACTTATTCAATTATTTCACAGTTTTTGCCATAGTTGTTGGGTCTTGATTAGATATTGCACTCACCTCTGGCAAGTTGATGATTCGGTGATCGGTGAATAGAAATGTTCATTTTACAACAACTTCTTAGTGATGATTCTTTTGCAGACTCATATATCAATTGACGACACCTGGCCCATAAAATCGATGCCGTAGTTTGACAAGAGTTTTGTTATTACGCACATGACAATCACTAATTCTTCAGTGATACTTTTCTAATACTAGAGCTCTTCCAGTACTAACTTTCTGTCCAGTCATCAATTTTTACTAAAGAAACCGTCCCATTGTGGCTACTATGTCTTCAATGGTGGCTTTTCGTCACTAATTTCACTATAGAAATTTCTCATTGCTTTGAACTTGATTAATGGTGTGAATTTAGGATCTTCTTACTTATTAATTCAGCGTTCATTGGTATTAAACACTTGTAGAATTTTGATATCAATGATATTTTCCTTACAATCCGTCAGCATTCTTGTATTCACTTCATGTGTCCTTCAGCATGCTCATGTGTACTCTCTTGGTGATTATTTGCCTGATTTAATACTCCTATATCATCATAACAACAGTGTTTAATATGAATTTCGGTGCAAGAACCGGTGCAGTTTACTATCTTTACATAGTCCAATATTTCATGACAGGATAGAGAAAATAAAAATAAAATAAAAGGTAAACACCAAATTTGTATTAAAAATTTGCGCGAACAAAATGGAATTGCCAATGATCTAGCTGGTGGCATATTCCTTGAACATGTGACGCACTGTCATCTTCAATGATTACAGCCCAGATATAGAGCTATATGAACACTCTTTTCTTCGAGCAAACAATAGCGTGCCATAATCAAGGAATAATCAATAGTCACCCCTTAGATATCACGTTGGCTAGTCTCACTGCTATTGCCAATGGTATGTAATAATTCGTTAACGTTCTCATATATCAATAGCATAGACTAGAGTATGCGGTGTTGTCACACCCGTGAATCAGAATTTAAAAAAAATTGCAAATCAATAAAAACTGATCCCACATTGCCTGAAACACGGCACTCAAAATCTCGTTCTTGATCTGTATGAATCTTCATGATTACTCCTAAACGACTTATTTAATTGTGCATAGTTTAAGCGATGGTTGTTGGTTTTATCTGTGGATGGAAATGTTTATGTAACCAAAACTTCTTAGTGTGGATCCTGTTGCAAACCTATATTGGTCACATATATGATACTATTTCAATACCCATTAAAGGCAGTTGAGTTATAAAATCTACGTTATAGTTTGCCAAGGGTTTTGTTATTGCCCAGATGACCGTCACTGATTGGTACTCTGTTAATACGAGAGGTGTTCTTGTCTTTGGCATTTCTAAACAAATTCTGTGCATGCGTCCATTTTTAATACAGAGACTGTCCCATTGTGTTCATTGTGTCCTTAATGTTGATATTTTATCACTAATTTCATTCTATGAAGATTTTCGTACCGTATCTTTACAGCATTTGTGTATTGTATCATTTGCTGTTAAATTGTGACCAAGTATTTTACTACCTCTCTGAAGAGTGTACATTTTTTTGGATTTGTTTAAAGACTTTCACTCAATTCTTCAAGGTTCTTTGAAGCCTTTATTCAAACGATTAAGTCGTCTAAGTAAATAAGGCATGTTCTACAATGTAATCATTTCAACACACGTTCCATTAGGCGTTGCAGTATCGTTGGTATATTGCGCAGCTTAAATAATAACATTAAATGGATCTGACACTGACTATATTGCGGGTCTAATGTTAAGAATAATCTAGGCACCCGACAATCTGTACAGAATATCGGTGGGTAATACACAGATGAATTCCATGAACTATTTGTTAGCTTGATAACATCATCCATTTTCATATCGTTTACCATTCTCCCTCTTCCCGTTTCGTCAAATGATTATCTCCTTAATGCTTGATGAATCGGCACCTGTATTTCCGTGACAGAATATAGAAGTATAACATTCGAGCAATTGCTGTTTCGCTTTCTTCTGCTCTTTAGTGAATTTGTGTACACATTTCCCCACAATCGTACCTTTCTTGAGAGTTTTTTATTCAATCTAACAGATTGAGTGTTCTAATTGGAATATCAAAGACCAAAGTAGTCTGACGCAACTAAAAATTTTCCCTCTGATCTCTTGGTATTATAGAACTTTTTCATTGACATCTACAACCCACAAATTTGGTGACCTAGTAGAACGTTCTTCCAATCTTTCTCAGATTATTGTTTGGATATAAAGTTGCTGCTTCTTTAGATGTTCCACTATTATTCGCTTTACTTTTGCTTGCCATTAATCCAAGTGCCATTAATCTAACGGGTCAACTCGACATTACTATATGTGAGTACTACATTTACAGCGTCTATTACGAATGAATACATTCGGTTTCATGAAGTCCATATCCAGAACGACTTCATCAACGATATGTAGTCATGAAAAAGCTTACTGGATAATCATCGAACGCTGGCGCTGAGTCTATATAAATATATATGTAATTATGTACAAACTGTGGTATTTTTTAAAACAATCTACATTAACATGCTTATTGCATTTTTGGCACATGAAAATTGAGAGTTTTATTTTCTAGTTGTTGCACAATAATGTGCTCTCCAGAATCAGCTGGTAAATGGCGCGGTCTCTCAAACTCGGTCATCATCCATATTCTCCATATCCTCGTTTGGCAATAAAAGGCTTTCTGTGATCATAATTTTGAAGTCAATTTGACTCAATGTTTTTCTTTTTTATATTTTGCGACGAGACATTGCAACTTCCATGGATTGGCCATGGAAGAATAAAGTGTAGAGATCCATAGCGGCCAAACCCACTTTTTATCACTAGTTTTCATACGGCAGTTTTGGACCCATTTTCATGTAGGTTCACTTCGCCCATACCTTTATTAATTATCGCAAGCTATAGAAATAGTTTATAGCTTCCAATCCCGTTCGTGTGTGTGTGTCTGTCTGTATGTGGACAAGATATCTCAGAAACCACTTGACACATTGGCTCCAAATTTGGTACACTGGCATCTACGGACAATACATCTATTGGATGTCCTGAGCCGCATGACTGTTGTGATCCGAGATATGGGCTCAGAAACTACTTCGCCTATTGACCCAAGGAACACAAGTATGTTATGCCAACAGCTCCTAAAACATTGATTTGATTGATTGACCCATGATATGGAGTTAAAAAGTGTGTGGCTGTGTTTCTATATCTTTCTGAAAACAAATTGATTTTTAGTAAACATTGATTTCCGCCGGTCTAACTGTATGAGGAGCTTGGAGAACTTGACCTATTGACCTCAAGTTTGGTACACAGGTATATCAGCTACACATTATTTGGTACACAGGCCAATATCTTTCTTTTTTTTGTGACTTTTCGTTATACTCAGTGATAGTATTTCTCGCAGCTTTGAAATCTTTTCAATCACACAACTGCAATCACATTTTTGCAATTTAAGCAGGGTTTCGAACCCGAATCGAACCCGAACCCTGAATCCGCTCCGGAGCAAGATTTTTTTAACATTATGTGAACCCGAATCCATTCAAAAATGCGGTTCAGGTTCAATTTTTAATATAGGAAATTTAGGAAGTTTGCGTAAGAAATTTCATATTTCGCAGAATTTTTTTTGTTTCAAACAAGATTATTTTGGTTATTATTTGTTTCAGTAGAGAATAGTGAATTGTGAGAATTAAATGAAAATTTTTTCCCAATATAAATATTTGTGTAACATAAATACGGTATGTAATGTAACATAAAAAAATAAAAATAAAAAAAATAAAAAAATCCCATATAATGTAAAAACATTTCCATAATATGGGGTCTAATGACAGTGGAAAAATTCAACTTAAGGAAAAATAAATAAGTGATGAAGAAGTTTTAACTTCGAAATTGTCATCGCCTCAACGGCGTAATCGATAGCGTATCTGCCCAAGGATTCGAGCCGGGCACTGACGAGAAAGGTTCGAATTCATCCGAAACACGAAAAATGTGAATTGGAGCTTTTTCTGGGAAACTTCAAAAAATACCTTTGAATTGAACAAATTCCAATTACTTCTTTACTTACTTGAGTTTAATTGATCTCAAAAATTCTCAATAAAAAAATAATGAATTCATAAAAAAAATTCGAAAGAAATTGTTTTTTTTGAAACAAATTTGAACCTGAACCCAAACCCAAACCGAACCCACTAAATTTTAATGTATTGAACTCGAACCTGAACCTGCACCCAAATTTTTCTGGGTTCGAAACACTGAATTTAAGCATTGTCAATAGCTGTCGACGCGGCATTATTACTACAAATTATATACAAAAAACAAATGTAATATACAAAAATCGTTCTTACCCTTTTTTTGTTGTATAAATATTTAATTTTAACCATAAACATTACACGAAATAATATGCGTCTGTTCTTTTCAAAATAGCGCAAACAAATGTCAGAAAAATTATTAAATTCGGTTTTAGTACCAAATCTAGTTATAAGGCTCGTCCCAGTGTTCAAGGAAACGAACACTTAACTAAACGTACATCTGGGAGCACCACAATGTTGCCAGTAAATACGAAAATTATTCCTATGAGTTATGTCATTAATTGGCACAAATTCGTCATCATTAGTTTTTCGATTTTTCTTCGTTTAGTATTTTATAATATAATTATTCAAATATATTTCTTAACACAAGTGTGTTTTTGACAAGGAAATGCGGTGGGGAGGGGACTCTAGAAATTCTTTGTCGAATACACAACACACCAAGAAAGCTTACAGTACTAACCGCACCATGCATAACTATTACCATCATAGGTAAACAGTTCTTAGAAAAAGGGAATTTCACTGTTCGATGAAACGAACAGAGGATCGAATAGGTAAATTATTTGGGTTTCGTATGTGACTTTTATCTCGTCGCCTGGATCTCCATCGAATATGTGATGTTGTTTTCCTCGTTTTCGCTGGTCTTCATGGACTACCGTCATATTTGATCACGGATTATCATGATATGCGTTTCGTTTTCCTGTATGAATTGTGTCTCGTCGTGTTCTTATATGACTTGTGTCCACGATTTTTTTCCATTTGTTCTCGATTAACAAATTAGTTGATTAATTTTTCTTCTTATATTATTTTTAACTAGATTTCATCCCGACTTAAGGGTAGTTGCTAATTGATGTATTCAGTATGTTTAATATTGTTTACATCTAACTTTTTTAAAATCTAACCTCTGTTATTGAAACTCATCTCACCTAAGAATAACGGATCGACTTGTTTTGTAGCAAGGCAAAATCTTTTTATTCGCTAATTTTTGTTTCTTTATTATTCCTTATGCTCTTGCCCAAAAAACTTCTTTATCTGGATCTAACCAACTGCTTTCATGGCTTCTAATATTCTTTTTATGCACTCTTGGTTATTAAGAGTTCCCTATATCCAATTCTCTTTTCAGATCTTCATAAATCGAATTATTTACCAGATCTCAATTTTGCCACATTTATGACGGAAAGAGAGTTCATTGTTTTAATTTTCTAATCAAAAAGTCGAACTGAGTTCAAGTAACTAACTCCAGTTATTACAACTGGTGTCAGAATTGAGATCTAATAATATGGATTTATGGAGATTTGAATAGAGAATTGGAAAAGAGGAATTTTATCAGTAAATGAAAACAATTAATGATCACGATTCTTCAATAGTGCTGGTTGTGAATTTTTATTTGATTTTTTTTACTTTATACTCTAGCATAGATTGCGTAACTTTTATTTGGTTTTCCTATAAAAACTAAAGATCTAGAAAAACTATTTTCATTCTGAACTAGTACTCATCACACTCGGTTACAAAATATTGACGTAAAATTAAACGTATATCTATCGATTTGTTACAAATATAGCATTTGAAAATCATTTTATTGCATCCCTTAGCCTTTTTTAGACAATCCGAAGTTTCCTTGTTAATTGCGCAAAGTCTATTGTAAAAAGCGCTTTTAAATATCATCCATTTTCTCCTGCAACTCCATTACTTTTCAGTTGTCTTTCGATATTTCTACTCGACCAACCACTAATAAACTTAGTAGTTACTCTCTGGCATTTGATAATGATTGTTAAATGCAATACTATTTGGCGTAATACTAATGTTGTACCTGGTTCCTGGTATAAAAACATGTTCATGGCAGTTATTACAAGCCTCGGAGCATTGACAACGAAAGCTTACGAATAAAATATCCGACATTAAAAATGGACGGAAGCATTACTTGGGAAGGTGGAGCATAGCCACTCTTAAAACGTGGCAACGTATAAGGTGTGCATGTGCTAGGTATTTGTTAATAGTGGAGGAAACACGGATTGAGCGATCAGTTTTTGTGATTTGTAAATTTGGTCTGCGAGTGTAACAACCCCGTTCATGAGTGTCCAGTCGCTGTTATTGACATACGAATTGGCTTGAGATATCACATACCACTGGTAATAGTAGTGAGATATTACTAGCCAAGGTGGTATCTGGATATGAAATATATTAACCCTCAATCTTAGTTATGCAAGTATATTCCTTGATGATGGCACACTGATGATTATTGGTAATTACATGTTAGTTTAGTTCCCACAAATTTTCAAAAACAATAGAGTTGCTAAGTCTGACCATCGGATAAGAGTTGGTTAAGTCGTCATTTGCCAATCCCTAATATTTAACATGGTTTGCTTCAATTTATTTAATATAATATGTTGTGTAGTAGGCATTACAATATGCGTAGGCGTGTAGTAGGCATTACAACATCACATAAAAACCTAGGTCCAACAACAAACGGCGTTCTAAGGTTTTGAAGGACGCTAATTTGTTTTATATTTTTATTTTAAAAGAATAAACGTTTTAGAAAAATTTGCACAAAAATACTGTTGGTGGCATATTCTTCATGATAAAAGTCCAGATGTAGAGTCAGTGATTGGATGATTTTAATCAACTAAATTTTTAATTAGTAATTTAAATCAATAACCAAAGTTTTCAAAAATTAAAAACTCACATACTAAAATTCTTTGTTTAAGAAGCGTTATTTTGTGAAATCTTGTTTTGTGATGGAACTAATTCAAAATGAACAATCTTTATGTTTAGTGGTCGTAAAAGGAATGTATTGAATGTACATTCGGAATGAACCTACCAAATTGAAACTTAAAGTTAAACAAGTATGCAATGCAGGGCAATATACAACCAAAAATCTTTCATTGCAAGTTCTTCTGTTCCTATTTAAAAAACTTTTACAGAGTTTCCATGAGCTCATCCATCGATTGACCGAGATAACTATGTTTAAAATATTTTTTTTGTCTATAAAAGTAACTATTTAAATTTCCATTAGTCAAAGTTAAATTTGTTGCTCGATTCTATCGCTAACCTACGGGGAGGGTTACGGTTTACATATAAAACTGTATGGTCTACTATCCTATTGCTGTGACAGAAATGTCCAACCTGAAGTTTTATACCTGATCCTTTTCTAGCATCAGCTCATTAGCTTCATGGCAGAATAATTTAAATCCTGTTTCATTTCTTGGGCTCAACAGTACACTCTAAGTGCACCTTATCTATTGTTAAATTTTCAATTCCCGTATTTCCAAATATAGACGATTTTAGATCGTTCCGTAAAGTCTCTTACTCTTACTCGTTAAATCCACATTACATGTTGTGGATTTACTGTTGTACACACGTTAACTTTTTTCATGTACTCCCTAAATTTGCCGCATCCAGTTATAAACTGGGCCATAGAGTCGGTAATATATCGCCAAGTTGAACTAGTTGCGTGTCTGAATAACAGACGTCCGGAATACGAAATTGTTTAACATATAAGTGAGTTTGCTATGATTGTTCACCGTATATCGTCAATTTGTTGGTGCGTAGGAAAAGAGTTTGTATCTTACAAAAGCCAATAAATAAATGTTTAAGAAACCGCCCTTTGGCAAAATCTTGGTATGATAAGGCAGGAGTCAGTTATTTTATTTTGTACGAAGTTGGTCTGTAATAATGAAAGTGTGTGATTATCACCGCAATAAAATTGATATAGTTATAATCAAGCTAGTACAAATCTAAAATTTAAAATATGGAGGGGCTGAAATCTCAAGCTCTGAGATATCAAGACTTCGGTCTGGGTTAAGGATTTTGATATAGTTTTCGGCAAAAACTTTTATGAGGACATGGTTTTTAGTTTTGGGCAGCGATGTACATCAAACATAACTCTTTGTTAAAGTACAAGTATTTTTTATCTCTGTTTAAAAATTTCTTACAAAACTAACACGAAACATCAATACGTTGCCGGAAAATTATAATCAAAAAAATTCCAAAAATATTGTTAAATTAAATAAAATCAAACTTTTTCAAAATGCCAAAAATATTCCAAATATTAGAATAAAATAAAATATTTAAATATTTTCTAAATTCCAATAATATTTCAAAAATTCTTAAAAATACAAACTTTTTCCAAAATTCTAAAACTATTGCAAAAATTATTACAAAATCATAAATTGAAACTTTTTTCAAAATTCCAAAAATTATAATAATATCAAAATTAAAAATTTTTCAAAATTCTAAAAATATTTCGAAAATTCTTACAAAATCAAAAATTAAAACTTTTGCCGAAATTCTAAAAATATTGCAAAAATTATTACAAAATCAAAAATACAAACTTTTTCAAAATTCCAAAAATATTTCAAAAACTATAACAAATTCAAAAATTTCCATGTCCAATCTCATTTTTTTAAATTACATTTACGTCATAAAAACAGCTACATTTTTTTTCCCAAAAAATTGGCTAAAAAAATAAACGAAATCATTTTTTGACACACTTGACATTATTTTTTGACAAGCTTATAATGCCATAATTCTCAATAATAATAATAATATATCATGTCATACGAACTATTAATTTTATTTTTTTCTAAAAAAATTGGGTAAAAAATAAATAAAAACCTTTCTTTTGACACACTTGACAACATTTTTTGACAAACTTATAATGCCATAATTCTCAATAATAATAATAAAATTTCATTTCAAACAAACACTTTTATTTTTTTTGCAAAAAATTAGGTAAAATACTAAATAAAAATCTTTTGACACACTTGACAACATTTTTTTGACAAACTTATAATGCCATAATTCTCAATAATAATAATAAAAAACTTTATTTCAAACAAAGAAAATTAATTTTATTTTTTTCCATAAAATTAGGTAAAAAATAAACAAAAATCTTTCTTTTGACACACTTGACAACATTTTTTTGACAAACTTATAATGCAATAATCTAGTTTTTGATCTCACATACCAATCCCGACCATCAAGATTTCTCCAAATTTAATGTTCCTACTCGTAATCACTTAAAATGAACGTTTTTTAAGCCAAAAATATGAAAATTTGCTATTTTTGACACACATAATGATTTTTTTGACACACTTCCGGTACAGTTATCGAACACAGCGTCCTTTCGGACCTGTCCCTTGAGAATACCTATTTTTAGAAAAAAAAATTTTTGAAATCCCTCCAGCGGTTTTCCCTGCAGCGTAGGTAATGACGGCCGGCAGACAGACATACATTTTTTTTTTTTTTGCTTTTTTAGAATCAGGAGGTCCTAAAACGTCGAGAAATGTCAAAAAAAGTGGGGGTAAGAATTTCACTTTGAGCTCATGAATGTAATACTTAGGTCTTTCAGACCGAAGTAAAAGAAATTGCGAATGTTGCACTTTGCTTTGGACGTATTTTTTTTAATATTGGATATATGGGTCGCAATGACACTAAATACTTGTCATTAAGCTGTATTTCTTATTTCACCCAACAAGATTTATGCAAATGAAAAGTTTACGGAAATAGAAAAAAATGTTATAAATTTCATTGAAAAGGAGTAGTTCAATATTTTATTTATTCCAATTTTTTTTTACAATTCTAAAGCAAATTAGCACAATTTTCCGGCGCAAATATAAGAGTTAGAAGTCAGAAAATCTGACTAAGTTTGATTGAAAAAAATCGTTTATAACGACACTCCTCAGTGTGGTCGGCTGTAGTGTGACTTAACTGCCGTTTCATCATCTTTGTTATGGTAACATAATTTTGATTTTGATCAAATAAATTTGACTTTTATTATAACGAATTTTAAATTTTCTCTTTATTTTCAAAGAATAAAAGAAAACAAATCGATTTTTTTATATTATTTTTTAAATAGAAACTTAAGCCTGCGAAAATTTGGCTCATTTATACCTCTCTATTTTTTTTTTTTATGGCGTTCATGCTCCATGTAGGAGCGTTGCCAGGCTAATCAGCTTTGAATATTCACCACGGTCATCCCCAACAGCGACATAATTACCATGGCAGCCGATTTTTTTAAGGTCGTTTATTACGTCAGTCTCCCATTGTAGTCGTGGTCTACCTCGCGGTCGCCCACTCCCTGGGGGACTAACGTTCATTTTTCTAATCATTCCAGACTGTGAATCGGCTCGTAGAACATGCCCAAACCCAAGCAATCCTATTAGAACGGATACAACCTATTATATCAGGACCCTCAAGAAGGTCTCTGATCTCAAAGTTATACCGGGTTCTATACTCTCCATCGTCTGTCTTAAGTGGACCAAAAATGTAGCGTAGAATCTTACGCTCAGATAAATGCGATTCGTCATTTTGTGTAAGGGTCCACGTTTGTGACCCATACATCACAACCGGTCTAATCAATGTCTTGTATAACTTGAGCTTGGTGTTAGTTGATACATACGGTGATCCAAGGAGAGGTTTAATTGAGTATAGAAAGTTTGATTACCTGCAGCGATTCGAGCTTTTATATCTGTAAGTATGCTGTTGTTTGAGTCCAGAATTGATCCCAAATATTTAAAAGATTCAACTCCCTCAATTCGTTCATCGCCGCAAATCAAATCTTTCTTCTCAGCCTCTCTTGAAACATTCATATGTTTGGTTTTATTGTAGTTAATTTGCAGACCAATTTTTCTAGTACCACTCTCAATCGACTTGAAAGTCTCACTCATAACAGCTTCACTTCGGCCGAGGATGACAACATCATCAGCGTAAGCAATCATCTGTACTGAGTTTATTGACAAGATATTGTTATTAGTCGGTAGTTTCTTTTGACGGCACACATATTCCAAGGCTAAATTAAAAAGTATAGGAGAGATATCAGATAGCATCACCTTGTCTTAAACCGGAGTCGACTTTAAAAAACTTTGATATTTCGTTCTCTACTCGTACACAGAATTGAGAGTTCCGTACTGTCATTTTGCATAGTGATAGCAGTTTACTAGGAATTCTCATTGACACCAGAGCAGACCATAGAGTCTCTCGTTCGAGAGAGTCGTAGGCCTGTCTGAAATCAATGAAGAGTTGGTGCACAGGTATGTTGAACTCTCGGCACTTTTCCAAAATCATCCTTATCGAGAAAAGTGCATCGGTGGTACCTCGGGCCCGCTGGAAACCACACTGATATTCTCCAAACAGTTGTTCAGCAAAAGGATTGATTTTGGATAGCAAAATAGAAGAAAAGATCTTATATGCTGTGCAAAGGAGAGCGATTCCTCTGTAGTTTGCACATTGTATGCGATTACCTTTTTTATGAATTGGTATCAGCATAACTGTGTTCCAGTCTTGTGGCATGGTTTCAGTCCTGATCATTTGAACAAGTTCGAACAATCTTAAGGATAGAGTTTCACCACCATGTACAATCATTTCGCATGTTATATCATCGATACCAGGTGCTTTATTGCGTTTTAATTTTGACAGCGCCGCTTCGAATTTCTCTTTGGTTGGTTCGTCCACATGTACCTTTGATGCACAAATAAGCTTTGCTCGTCGCCCGACTTGTTGCTGGTCACTTAAGTTGAAAAGATTCTCAAAATAAGCGGCCCAAGAAAATGAAATATTTTTAAGGTCTACTTGTAGCTCCCCATCTTCGTTTTGAATAGCAGTCGATCTAGTTTGAGGGCCCTTCTTTAAGGTTTTAACCTGTTGAAAGAAGTTACGCGATTCATGTTCCTTATTGAAGCTTTCAATGTCCTCACACTGTCTCTTCCACCATTCTCTCTTCTTTCGTCTACATAGCTTTGTAACGGCTTGTCTTGCCAGTTTATAGTTCTCTTTCGTGGACCTGGTGTTGCGTCCTTGTAGACACTTCAGATAGCAATCTCTTTTGTATTGTCAAGACATGCTTGATCCATAAATGGCTTCTGGGAGTGGTTCTGTGGTCGTCCAAGTATTCCCTCAGCAGCGCTTAAAACATCTTTGAGCATCCTCTGTACCATCAACTATAGTAAATAGCTGCAAGGTCATGCCACACACTATTTTATAATGGATCTCAAACAACGAAAAATCGAAATATTGGCAAACGTAGCAACGTGTACCACCATCAAGGCTTCTGACGGGCTGAAATTTTTATACTAACAATATTTGTATAATTGTTGCGTAGAGACAAATAATTACCTATCCACAATTAACAACTGCCTCATCGAAAGAGAAGTCTCAACGAACAAATCAACATCCAGTTTTTTTACGATATGTAATCCTTGAATAAACGATAGTTGCCATTAGTTTGGAAAAAATTAAGATACTCATGACATCATTTAAATTTTAAACCCATCGGTCGTTCCATTGAAATAGTTTGATCACCTCACCTTAATTTTTGTTTCGATAACATGTATCCATAATGCACAGTAAAAAATTTAATATTTAATTCAGGCACAACATTTTGGAGAAAATGAGTAGAAAGTGAAGGAGCAAGAAATGCAAGAATAGTGGTGGAAAGGGAAGGAATTGTGTAAAGGGTGTGTTAAGGCTTTTATTGAGAGAGAGTTAGTTTCTTTATGTTAAGCTTAAATCGAAGGTTGTAATTAGGGGGAAAAAAATTTCAGAGAATTCCATAAAGAGGTCGTTCGTCGGAAAAAAGAGAAATATTGCTCAGTTTGGCCAAAGAATGGTTCAAGCTAGTACTCATTGGAGTTTATTGCTAGATGAGTAGTGCGCGAGAACTGGTGTCGTGTAGGCATGAGTCATGACCGCTTTTATCTCAGCTGAACACTTACCATAATAGTATTTATAAAATGCACAGAGGGCTCCGATATTGCGTATATGATCAAAGGTATCCCAAGAGATTGTTAAATTAGCATCAAAACTTGCATGTCCAGTGTTGAATTCTGTTCTATCTAATGCGACTAAATGAGTTTTTCCCTGCCCATACATGGGAGATATATTCCATATGGGGTCTTATAAAAGGAGTAAAGTAGAATTTACTTCTTCTCAGATAACCTAAACATTTAGCTCCATTTTTGGCTGTTGAGTAAATATCGTCTTCCCAAGAAAGTTTGGAATCTACTTCTAGACCGAGCATGTGAGCCGATAGGAAGTTGTTAATTGGGGAATTAGCAATGCAAGGTGAAAAGTCCGGTCTGTCGTCGTTTTATGTGTGTAAAGACAACCTTGAAATTTAGATGTATTGGTTTCAACCCGGTTAGCTTTCCTCTATTTAAGGATGATATTGATGTCCTGTGACACGGAAAACATCATTTCATCTCGTTTTAAAGCGACTGTGATTGAATTGATGGGGGCACGGTTGTGGAAATTGTGTCCAGGGGATAAGGTACTATCATACGCGTAGGAATGGACTGAATTAAGAGTGGATAGTAAAATATCGTTTATGAAAATCAAGAATAGGGTAGGAAAAACGGATCCCTGGTTGAAAACCAGCTTCAAGAATATGGGAATTAGAGGTTGCACCGTCGACAACTACCTAAATTATGCGGTTCTTCAGATAACTCTTAATCCAGGAGACTAGGGAGCTAGCAATGCCCGGTGCCGTAAGTTTTACAAAAAAATTACTTATGCCAAACACGGTCAATGGCTTAACAAATATCCAAAGCGACTATTTGCGTTTCATCTTTATTAACAATTTTACGGTTCCATAAGTCGGTCAAATCCAACATTAAATCACTAGCAGATCTGCCAAATTCATATTGGAGATACAGTAAATTGCAATCCTCCAAGTAGTTCATTAGATAAAAATTTGTTATTGACTCCATTACTTTAGAGATTATGGAGACTATAGCAATCGACCTGTAGTTGGAAGGATCGGTCTTATTTCCATTTTTGGAATTGGTTGGGCAAGTGAAACAAATCACATCTAAAAACAACAAAAACTACAGTTCCACAAGCGAAACCACTTAACAATTGCTCGCTCGTCCATATCCACTACGCTTTTCGATCCACAAGCGACTGTCTATGTAAAAAAAACTGGTCCGCACATGAACCACCTGATACAACTTGGAGGACTAAACTGTATGAGACATTTAAAGGAAAGAGCTACATACAACAGCAAAACCAATAAACATAGACTATAGTGGATCACATTGGACTAGTGATAAACGCTTTGATCAAGATCGATAAGAACAACACTATCTCCAACCTAGGTCGGGTACGTGTCGTTTGCTTAATAGTGATTTGATTTGAATTTATTTATAGAGAATTTATTTAAATTCACAAAAAATAGAAACAAATTAGAAGAAATTATCTGGGTCCAAGAAGAACTATCTGTGAAATGGAACCCAGCTCTCATTGCTACGCTACATACGAAAGGTGACCGTTTAAGGTGTGCGAATTGCCGTCGCATCTCACTGCTGAACACTGCATATAAAATGCTTGCTAAAGTTGTACTTGCTCGACTCATCGACTCGACACATCCCGTTCGCATTATCGGTTACTATCAGTGTGGTTTTCCTCCCAACCGTTCAACCTCAGATCAATGTTTTAACTTAAGAATGATTCTGGAAAAATGTTGGGAGTCCATTAGAATTCACCAACTCTACGTTGATTTCAAGCAAGCATGTGATAGTATCATTCGTGATGACCTTTGGTCCGCCATCATATGCCTTGGTAATTGGTATCCCAGACAAACTTGTTTCTCTGTGTAAACTCACAACATCGGGATAAAATCAACGAAGTGTTTTGACCCTTTTAAGATTACATCAGGTGTTCGACAATGTGGTGCACTCACGTCCGGATTCTTCAATTTGGCGGCTAAGTTAATGATATTGCTCTACGCGAACACAGACCAAACGATATCAAAGATAGTTTCTCACAACAAGAAAGAAATGCTAAACGACGTGGATTATGCATCAACATTGGAAAAACGAAACTATGAAAGCGGATATGACGTAGAATGTGTTCAAAACTTAAAATACCTCGGATCTGTTATAACATCGTGCAATGACATGCAGGCATATACCAAAATCCGTGTCCCTGCCGCATAGAGTTTTCTACACACACAAAACTTTTGCGATGAAAACGTCTTCCGCGGTCGTGTAAACTCACACCTGTGCTAACATTTGGAAATGAAAGCTGGATTGAAGAATTCTATTAACATGCAACGTTTGCTGAAAATCCGTTTAATCTAAATGAACCATGAAATCACACAGCTCCTTAGCGGTTGAATTATAATCCGATGTATTACATCAAACCGAATAAGGTAGGTTGGTCATGTAGAAAGGGTTCCATTAGGAAGAATGATAAAAAGTGTCCCAACAACAGCCAGCTGGTGTTCGTCAAAAAGGTATACCCAGACAACGCTGGCGTGATATCGAAACTGGGGCACACCTTTCAAGGAACGAGATGAATGGAAATTGATCCCACAGATAGGAAATTCCCCCATGGGATGTAAACGCCAGAGAGAGAGAGAGAGAGAGAGAGAGAGAGAGAGAGAGAGAGAGAGAGAGAGAGAGAGAGAGAGAGAGAGAGAGAGAGAGAGAGAGAGAGAGAGAGAGAGAGAGAGAGAGAGAGAAGAGAGAGAGAGAGAGAGAGAGAGAGAGAGAGAGAGAGAGAGAGAGAGAGAGAGAGAGAGAGAGAGAGAGAGAGAGAGAGAGAGAGAGAGAGAGAGAGAGAGAGAGAGAGAGAGAGAGAGAGAGAGAGAGAGATGAGAGAGAGAGAGAGAGAGAGAGAGATGAGAGAGAGAGAGAGAGAGAGGAGAGAGAGAGAGAGAGAGAGAGAGAGAGAGAGAGAGAGAGAGAGAGAGAGAGAGAGAGAGAGAGAGAGAAGAGAGAGAGAGAGATAGGAGAGAGAGAGAGAGAGAGAGAGAGAGAGAGAGACTGGGATTGAAATTGAAAATTGAAATTTTAAAAAATTGCTATTGGTTTTGTGACCGTTTTTGAAATTCTTTAAATTTTGATGATCTAAGTAATGAGTTGAAAAGCTTTTGGACAAAGCACGGGGATAGCTTCCGAAAAACTTTATTTTTTTTTTTTTTTTTAATAAAATGTGTTGTGTAATAGGGTTTAGAATATGTGTCACAACAACACATAAATACCTTTTAAGACCTAGGTCTAGACCTGGGTCCCACAACAACTGGCGTTCTGAGGTGTAGATTAACGCTTTTTTTAAAACATCTGTGGGTTGAAACCACCTGAGACTAAGTGTTCCGGCAAACTATTCTATTTGTACGCAGTTCGGACAAAGAAGTCTCTCTGCGATCTGCCAGTATGACAGCGCGGGATCTTTACCGTTTCACTGGTTGCGGCAGCCGATTGCCGAGTGGAACGGGGGTAAGAATAAGTTTGAGGCATGATGCCGCTGATTTCATCTGAGCACTGCTGATGACGATATTTGTAAAAAACAACGAGGTCAGCAACAGTGCGACGATGTTGTAGGGAATCAAGTTGTGATGTCAAAGTTCGATCACCTACAATTCGTATAGCTCGCTTTTGAACAGAGTCCAAGAGGGCCAAGATGGAAACAGAGGCAGCACCCCAAACTTGACAGCAGTACTCCATACAGGGACGAATATAGGACTTATAAACATGGAGCCAATTGGTATGGAGTGAAAAATTTTTTGCATCTATTAGGAGGCCGAGTTTTTTAGACGCGCTTTTGCCATCGCCATTACATGATCGTTCCAGAGTAGGTCATTTGAAACTGTGACACCCAATAAACGAATGTTTTTACATTCACCTATTGGTTCATCACACATACTAAATAAAATATCTTTGGGGAACTCGGTCTTTAATCTGGAAACAATCAACAGCTGTGTTTTGGTGGAGTTGAAATTGACAAGGTTTTGGTCACCCCAGTCGGCGACTTTATTCAGGTCTTTGTTCACGTTTATGGCAGCGTCTCTCCGGGCAGGATTAATTCGTTCGTGCATTTTACCTTTTGAAGGAAGGGGCTCGAACGACTTGTGCAGAGTACTATCATCTGCAAAACTATTTATTGGGTTGCTGGTGATTTTCAACAATTCGTTGATATAAATCAAAAATAGGGTTGGGGACAATACTGAGCCTTGGGGTACACCAGCGTTAATTAGTTTAGACTCAGAAGAATATCCGTCTAAGGTTACCGAAATGTATCGGTCGGATAGAAAATTTTGAATCAGCTTCCCAACATTGGGATGAAAACCGTACGCAACGAGCTTGTTGATTAAGTTGGCATGCCAGACTCGATCGAATGCCTTGGAGATGTCTAAAGCGATAACGTATGTTTCACCACCTTTATCAAGTATGCT
>OY856187.1:372463045-372622586 GCA_963693315.1 Diogma glabrata | reverse complement strand
CGGGATCATTGACGATTAAATCACCATCAATAATAGGGGGAATAGAAAATTTTGTACCAGAATTTAAAGAATTAATGGCACTGTAGAAACTCTTGTCAGAAACAGACATAGACGTAAGTTTTGAGGCTTTCGCTCTTGTCAATTCGGACTTTTCGTTTGAGACAATCTGATTAGATATTTTGTTGGCCTTTAGATATTGGGATCGATTAGTGGGAGTTTTGTTATGAATCCAAATATTAAATGATCTACGTTTGTTTCTAAGTGCCGTTTTGGCAGCTTTCGAATACAAGTATTTTTGTTTGGGTTTACTATGGAGAAAGGGACAAATTTATTTATAGCAAATTGGATGGTTTCTGTAAAGTTTTGAGCAGAAACATTACATTGTCAGTGTAAAAAACAATGACGGTCGAAAGGGAAACCATGGAAAAAATTTTGAGACCACTCTTATCCATTTTTGAGTAGTGAAATATTTTACGGGGTTTGGGAGCTGTAGTTTTAAGTAAATCAGTTTTGATAACTGATGAGATTAAATAATGATCAGAATTTCCAATACAACCTTTCGCAACATCGACACTCGTAATATCTGGCATTGTGGTAAGATAGAGATCTAGTAGAAAACTATTATCACCGCCATTACGGGGAGTGAAAGTCGGGCTTTTTACAATTTGGAATAGGCCCTGAGACGCGGCAAAAATTTCTGCCAGTTTTCCACTATTGTCAACATCGTCGGTCGATTTGGAGAATTCCAACATGATTTGTTGTGGACGTTGAAGTCACCGGTAACGATAACTTCACAATTAGGGACTTTGCTCTAATCTCGTCCATAATTTTTTGTCAGTATATTAAAAAAGTTTGGGTTACGTTTGTTGGGGGACCGGTATAAAGCTATTGTAAAAAAAGTCATTTCTGGAAGACAAATCTTTAAAACCATTGTATTGAAGCCGTCACCGTGTAGTTCAAAATTTGGAAAGCGCGTGTACGCAACACTCTCATGAATGAATGCGCATACGCCCTGATGGAGTTTGAAAGCTGATTCGAGCCTATATTTGGAATTAAGCGATTCTATAAAAAGAAAATTTTCAGAAACTTGTGTTTCTGTAAGGAATAGAATGTCGTTTGTCGTGCTCAAGATGATGTTGCACGTGGTCATGGTTAGCGTTCAATCCGCAGATGTTTTGAACATGTATTTAAAATTTTTATTGATTCAGATATGTTTTGTCCCTGCAAATTCCGTGGACATGCCGCTTTATGGGCGGGTGGATTGCGCAAATTTGCTTTACCACTTGCAGACTTATTTTTTTTCGGTTGTACTGCATATATATATATCAAAATGTTATTTTATTTTTTTGTGTTTTATTTTAAAATGCATAACTAAGTAAAAAATCCTATCATACTACAAAATATGACATATGCCAATATTTCATGATAAGATGAAGAAATAATAACAAAATAATAAGTGAAAAACAAATTGTGAGAAATTTGCAGAAAACAAAACAAAAACTAAATGCCAATAATCCAGCTGATGCAGCGCACCCCAGACGCACCGCCCACCACTTCAATCGAGGCACAAAGCCCACACATAACTACGTGTTGGTTCGATTCCTCGGAAGAGCTAGTGAGCGGTACCGCTACGGAACGCTGCCCAGCTAAGACTGGAAGTGCTGCCGTTGACTAATTAAAGTTCGTCCGCCAGCACCCTAAGATATCATCTTGGCTAATGACATCTCCTGCCATTGCCAGTGGTATGTGATATCTCACGCTAACTCATATGTCAATGGCAGGGACTGGAGTACGCAGGGTAGTCAGACCCGTAGATCAACATTGATCATAATCGATCAAAATCGATCCCTCCTGCGGTGAAAGCAATTTGAAAGCAATAATTTTAAGTCCTGTCATTCGATGTAGATGAAATTCAGTTTTCTAGGGTGAATCTAGAGTTGCAAAAACGTAAAACGTTTAATGAATCCTGAGATAGTTGAACAACCAGCACTTTAGTCTGTGTATATAATATATATTAACTAGGAATCGCCCAGTGGCAGAAATTCTGCCATTGTGAATAGAAATTGTAAAAAGACCTCCCAACAAAATAGCTACAAAACATTATTTTAGAATTTGATTAATTGATATAATTGATTTTGAATCGTCTACTTATCTACTACTCAAGACCTTTCCAACTATATACATATTACCACACCTTTGATGGGACAAATATTTTAAAATTGTACCGCAAAAATATTGCTTACGTATTTATATATAGATATAGATTGATTTTGAATTGTGAAACAAATAACTTGAAAAAAAAAAACAAAATAACTGAACAAAAAACTCAAAAAACACACCTATCACATTTTTGCCATTTTTCCTGAAAAAATCGTCGAAATTCAAAAATAAGTATTTTTCGCCACATCTACCGCTCATGAGTCATGACCTTTCCAACGATATACATATTGCCACGATTTCTATTTTTTTAACTGTTATTTAATTATTAATATATTTTCGAGATTCAAATTTTGGCGTTTACAATCAGATCGATTATCTTAATCGCAACCATATTAATATTTACTAGGAGGGCCCGACGTGCTTCGCTATGCTTATAAATAAAGTTTTTGCGTAGACATTTTGTTGACGTAGAAGCAATGATTTCAAAAAGTGGTAATGAGAAATGCTAGCATATAATTTTTAATTTTCTTTTAAATATATGAATGAAAAATAATCAGAACTCTAGCTGATCAGTTCGGATATATGAAAAATTAGCGATCAAATAAGTTTTCAAGTAAGCTTATTTGATCTCTAGCTTATTTGATCGCTAATTTTTCATATATCCGAACTGGTCAGCTAGAGTTCTGATTATTTTTCATTCATATATTTAAAATAAAAATAAAAATTATATGCTAGCATTTCTCATTACCACTTTTTGAAATCATGGCTTCTACGTCAACAAAATGTCTACGCAAAAACTTTATTTAAAAGCGTAGCGAAGCACGCCGGGCCCTTCTAGTCAATAATCAATTTTTTATTCTCTTTCATTCACAAACAATATATATTAAAAATTCTAACAATCAAATTTACGATCTCAAACTATCATACCAAACACACACATTACAAAATTGTCGCTGAAAAAATATTCAATAATCAATATTTTATTCTCTTTCATTCACAAACAATATATATTAAAAATTCTAACAATCAAATTTACCATCTCAAACTATCATACCAAACACACACATTACAAAATTGTCGCTGAAAAAAAAACACAACAATCAATAATCAATTTTTGATCCTCTTTCATTCACAAACAATATATATTAAAAATTCTAACAATCAAATTTACGATCTCAAACTATCATACCAAACACACACATTACAAAATTGTTGCTGAAAAAAAAATTCAATCATCAATATTTTATTCTCTTTCATTCACAAACAATATATATTAAAAATTCTAACAATCAAATTTACGATATCAAACTATCATACCAAACACACACATTACAAAATTGTCGCTATATATTAAAAATTCTAACAATCAAATTTACGATCTCAAACTATCATACCAAACACACACATTACAAAATTGTCGCTGAAAAAAAATTCAATAATCAATATTTTATTCTCCTTCATTCACAAACAATATATATTCACAAACAATATATATCTAACTAAATAATCAACGTATTAATATATAAGATAAAACAACAAAGAAAAATAACGTCCATACTCTCCTAGATCAATGCATAAACTGAAAAGAAAACATAAAATACTATAAACAAAGAAAAGATTTGGACGATTCCATTTGATCCATTTGATTTGATTTGAGGGGAGGCAGTTGAATTCAAAAATACATTATAATTCGTCTATAACTTTTTTATTTATGATCCGAAAAATCCCAAAAATCTCTCAGATCTAGGTTACAGATCAATGAATCTGAAATCAGTGAAAATTCGAATAAAAAAGCCTTAGGCTGTACAAAGTACAAAGTTAGCGTATTAATATATAAGATTTATACTATAGCAAAGCAACACTAAACAAGTTTTTATTTCTTTTTCAGATGTTCCATTAAATTTATCAAAACATTAGGTTTCGCATAAGGTCCATATATTTATATTAAAAAACACAAAGAAATTATATTAAAAGCATAAACGAAGTTGTTATTAATAAACAACAATTTAATTTTATAATTTATCAATAAAATATAATTATATTAAATATTCTAATAATTTTATTGATTAATAAAATGTAAAAAGAATGGTTTAATTAATATTGAATAACTTTTTTTTTATATATTTAATAATATAATTAAAATAGCGATTATTTATAGAATCTCAAAGTTCTGGAAAATAGACTGAAACTATTATTAAAATCCGAAAAAAAACATTTTTGAATTTTCGAAAATAAAAACTACACATTAAAAAACAAAGGATAACATTTTTTCAGATAGGTAATGTGCCTTTTCAGAGGATATTAATTTAATAAAACGAATAAAAAACGCATCAGTTTTAAATAATATAAATACAAAAATAAAATGTGTTTCATAGTGATTATTTTTTTTTAAACACAATATTAATTATAAGAAATATTTATTTACAATAAATAAGAAATAAATATATAAAGATCTTATCTTGAAATAAAAACTTTGGAGTATAATAAATATATCTAAATGAAATAGTTGTTCTGTAATTCAATAATAAAAAAAAAAAAAATTGTAATCAAAAATTATTTATAAAATCTTGAAAAAAAAAGCCGCGAGTGTTTTGTTTTCTACCTCGATTAATTAATGAGCAGACAACATTTTATGATTATCCGTCCACAAAGAATAATGCATCTGTTTCGTATTTACAGATGATTTTTGATTTGTTCGGGCAATTATAGAAATACTAAATAAATATTTTACTTTAAACTATGTGATAACATAAAATTATTCAAAATTAGAAAAAAACAAAAAACAAAGGAAATCTTATATTTTTACATTTTTTTTAAATCAAAATAATCAAAAATATAATAGAATAATATCAATTATATTGATGTGCAATTACAATCAACATATTTGAAGAAAACAAACCTAAATGAATATATAGTTATGAAACACATTTTATTATGAACATGAAAAAAAAACTAATTTAAATATATTAAACGGAACAAAATATTAATAAGAAATAAGACAAAAATAAAAACTGTATATATTTTTTTTTAATTTATATTAATTTTATATTTAAATATAAAGAAAATTAAATAGAATTTAAGGTTCTAACTATACAATCAAATACACACACACAAACAAAAAATATCAAATATTTTTAAAATTACGAAAATTACTGGCAAATTTTCTTGAATACTACAACTAAAACACTTTATTTAATTAATTATTTCATTTAAGTTATTGATATAGTATGAGAGTAAGAGTGTGTTATTCAAAATTTCGTAAAATACCGTAGTTTGAAAAAATGTCTAGTTTATTTTAAAGATTTGGTTATGGAAAATCGAATCAATGTTAGAAAGTAAACGACCGATCTAGATTAACGTTTTTGTCTTTTGATTTTTCTCGTAAACAAAATGTGTAGCGTTGGTGTGCTCCCAAAATTTGTCTCCCAATAAATATCAAATCACATAGCCATGTGATTTTCTATTTCAAAAATTCTGAGCTTATTTTTTGTTCAGTCCAGCTAATTAAAATTTACGAACTATAATTTAATCAATTAATTTCTTCGAGGGATATTAGTCATGCTCATCAAATGCTCTCTGAACTGTTTCAGTGTCGAACAAAAAGTAGTGATTATTTTTATATGAGTTATGACGTTGCTTGAAGAACAATTTATTTATATATTGTATTTAATAAAAATGATTTAGTACTATAATTTTTTCCAGCTTTTAACTCAGATTAAAATGCACGAACTGGTCTTTATATTAGCTGTAGATAATTCAGTTTTTCTTATAAGGCAAAATTCAAGTATCGAAATCAAATCGTTCTAAAAAGCGATACAGAGTTGTAATTTTCTTTTCTTGTAACTATATTAGGTCTGAAATTTTATCATCAGATTGATTCTAGCTATAATCATTAACATTCGATTTTATATTGGAAATAAAATAATTTTTCTTAATCTAATATAAAATGAAGTATCAATGTTTAAAGATTTTGAATCCATCTCGTGATGAAGTTTCTGTTGTTTCAAAACAATTTGTTTTTTTGGTACTCATATATAATGTTAAAGGACCTTACAGAATATATTGCAAGTCGTCTTGTAGTAAGCAATTACCATATTTATTTTTAATTATTAAAAAGTGGTGCCCATTTTATTTATTAATGTAGGACATCAAAATTCTTTTTGATTAAGTTTAAATGAAGCATAAAAAACTGATTTATCGTTTGCTTAAATTTAGTGTATTGGACCTTGTTAGTTAGTTTCAATAAAAGATATGAAGAATTTCTGAGATAAAAATGACAAAGAAAAACAAAGTGGCGACCATTTTTTTCTCTTATTTTTTTTCAAATGTAGAATTTTTTTATTACTATATAATGATCCACTAATGCGCCAAAGTGGCGTCCATTTTTTTATTAATTTACAACATCATAGTTATTTCAGTTATTGAAAATCACTAGTAACGTAATACATACAATATGCACTAGTGCGTAATGAACTAAAAATAACTTTGATGAAGATTCAATCACTTTCAATTTTGGGGTCGTGTTTTCATAATAAAATATTACGCACTTCCGAGAAAAAAATATGGAAAAAGCTATATTTATTTACAATAATTTCAAAGTGGCGCCCATTTATTATCTAATGTCGAATTTTTATTTCTATATAAATAATCACCTGTGTTGTAATGAATTAACGATGCACTATTGCGTTTTGAAATACCGAATAACCATAATGAAATTTAATGTCACTTGTGTTTAGAAAAAATGTTTTGTAAAAAATTTAGAAAAAAATTTAATATCAATTATTTCAAAAAAAAAGTGGTGCCCATTTTTTTATTATTGTAGAATATCAGTTATTTTAATTACTTTATAACTACTAATAACGTAATACATTTACGATGCACTAGTGCGTAATGAAATAAAAAATAATTTGATGAACTTTCTATCGCTTGTCGGCTGCTTGAATTTAGTGCAATGGTGCTTATTTTCATAATAAGATATTACGCACTTCCGAGAAAATATATGGAGAAAGCCATATTTATTTACAATTATTTCAAAGTGGCGCCCATTTCTTTTACTTATTTTTATCTATAGTGACATTTTTATTACTATATAAACAACCACCTGTATTGCAATGAAACTATTATGCACGTGTGCGTTTTGAAATACAAAATAACCATAATGAAGTTTATATAAATGAACGGTAAAAATTATATGTTGTTTAATCGAATTTTCAGTCGAAATAAGATATTTCGAACGACTGAGACAAAAATATAGCAATTGTACCATTTTTAATTTCAAATATTTAAAAAAAAAGTAGCGCCCATTTTTTTTTAGTTATTTTTATTTAATGTAAAATTTTTAATTATTGCTTTTTAATACGATAAAATCACCAGTAATATAGTAAATACACGATGCACTAGTGCGTAATGAATAATAAACCAACCTTGTCGTTGCGCAGAAACAAAAATTATTTCTCGGTTTCTCCAATTTAGTTTCAAACTTTGTTTTCAAAATATATAACGCACTGCAAATGGCTGAGACAACAATATGAAAATTACTGTTCTAGATTTTTAAAAATGGCGCCCACTTTCACGAGTTTTTGACTATAATAATGCATTTTTTATCGAAATGTAATTATTATTTATGATACAATTTTTGTTTATTAATGTAGGAAATTGTATTATTGATGTTGTACGACAAAATCATGTTTTTTATTTAAAAAAATATTTGTGAAAAAAAAGAAAAAAAAAATTCGCAAACTTAGTTGTTCCGTCAATTTCCTTTATTTCTATTTGGTCTTTGTTTGATCGGTAAATCAAACTAAATATCACTAAATTTTTAAAGAAATCGGTTTATCAGTTAATTATGTGTATTCCTATTATATCCTAAATAGATTCTTGGACATTAGTTGCCTTCATAAATTAACAATCTCAGAATTCGCACAAAATGCAATCCTAAATACTTTCTCGAACCGAAAATTATGTATGATGTCTTTGCCTTTTAAATATTGTAACTAGAACAAAATATAGATATTTAGACAATGTTTTTTAGCTATTAGAGTAAATTTTACAACAATCAACAGACTTAAACAAAAACAACAAATTTTTGAAAAACAATACATAACTGAAACGTACTCATTTTCAATAGTGCCAAAATATGTCTACTACTTATAGTTGTAGCATTAAAGGTAGGTAGACATACACAATCGTTTTATATTTTTTTTTAGTTTTTGTTAATACTTTCAATTATTTATTTATAACTGTACTGATAAACACAAAAATTGATCTGCATACCTCATTTAAATGAAGCTGTGAATCATAAATGTAACTTTCAGTTTATTTTTTAACCGCAATCACAGCTACAGATCCGATCATACTCATAACAAAAATAGTCAGTTTATTTATGACATTAATCTAATGTTAGTATTGTATTTTAGTTTTAGTGACATATTCTGATAGTCCACACAGTTTGAAAATAAAAAAAAAACAATTTTTAAAACCAAACAGACTGTGCTTCAAAGTATAAACTAAGTTTGTAAAAAAAAAAATAATTTGAACGCTATTCGTTAAAGCTTTTTCTAATGCTATATTTTGATGGTTAAAATGTTGCACAAAATTTACTTACTAAGCTTAAAACTGTATTTCATTTAAACTAACACTAAACAATCTAATCCTTTGGTTTAAAATTTTAAATGAAGATTGATCCAGTATTTTTATAAATACATATCCCGGAACAATTTTCATTTAGATCTTTAAGCTGCATAATTTTTACTTTGATAAAACAAGTTGCACAACTTTTCTCCTTTCCTTTTTTATGATTTAAAAATAGTTATTTATTTATCTAGAACGAAAAGTGAAACTTTAAAGTACGAGCTAGTTGTTTACGGCCGAGGCGTCTAGCCAAGGCCTTACTAGTGAGTACCTTTAAAACACTTTTCGTTTGAGGTAAATACAAAATTTTATTTCATACTGAAAATTTATTAAAATAAAAAGAAATGAGTTTTAAATTTTGCTCAAAAAGTTGAACTTTAACGTTCTAGGACTTTATAAAATTTTATAAAGTCCTAGGACATTAAAGTTCAACTTTTTGTACCATAAGTAATCCGAAAAATGTCGTTTTAGATATCAGTATGAAATGAAATAAAAAATATTTTTAAAATAAAATTATAAAGCTTTCATGAAAATATATTTTTTTAACTACTAACTTGAGAAATCGTCATTATTTACTCTAGCCCCAATGAGAAGTAATTTTTCTCAACCTAGGTCAATAATAATAACAAAAAATTACCTAGAAAAAATGACAAATTTTATTTTATTTTTAATTGAAATGAACAAAAAACACAAACAAATAATAATTGCATTCCTTTGTTTCGTTTTATTTGTATGAAACTAAACTTCCAGGCTACTTGATATTTTAAAATATTTAAAAAATGAAATGGCAAACGACTAATATTTACCAAAATCTAATGAAAGCAAATATGATATGTAATTAGTGTTAGTAGTTAAAAAAATTCTCTATATACCTCGGTTGAGAAGACTAATATGCGCTACGCGCCTCAGGATCTAAAAGTTCTCGGTCAATAATAGCTCACTTCTCAACCTTGTTATATAATGTACTATTTAAAAATAAAAGAAAGGGAAAAATATTGTCAAACTTTAATCTAATTTAATATAAATTTTACTTAAACCCTTATTTTTTTTAACAAAAAAAAAAAATGAAGGTTTGATTTAAATTATTATTTATTACAATTGGTGTTAGTTTAAATGAATTTTAAATTGTGAATTGAAATTTTGTTTATATGTGCTAATATAATAATAATGAAATAAAAAAAATTATCATTATAAATCGTAATATTTATGTATAAAATTAAGAAAAAAAAACGTACGGTTAATTATTTCCAAATTTATAGAAAACAACATCAGTCATTTTTTTTTAAACAAAAAACTTATTCTAAAAAGGAGAAAATAAATAAATAAAATAAAAAAAATATATAAAAAAAAATATTGAGCTTAGCTGGGCTGGTAGCCAAATTCCTATTTAGATGAAAAAAGACATTAAACTTTACTAAATACTATTATTAAAATATTTGATAAAAAATATATATATTATATTAGAAATCTAAGAAATAAAAATATTTATAGTGTACAGTACAGTATTTTTATAAGAGAATGTTCGCACAATTTAAGGCATTTTTTTTACTCTACGTACCAAGTTTTGATGTAACATATATACATACATATATATTATATATAAAAAAAATTATTTTTAAAACAAAAAAATGCTTTCTAGTTTTTTTAAAAATATTTTTAAAATAAAAAATACATATATAAAATTTTTTTTTTTTGTATTTTTGAGATTGATTTGCATGAACCCTGGAAATGATAAACCAAAATCCTTTTGTGTTTCAAATACCAGAAGCTCAAGGAACCTCCATATCCGAAAAGATTCAGCGTAGTCAACAACTTTAGATCAAGGTTTGATATCAAGCAAGAAACTGTAATGGGCAAGATCTTTGATGTCAGTTGTACTTACTTTTCCCATTCTCATTACCTATAGTAATATACTATAGAGATTATCGAATTTTATAAACTTTTGAACCCACTTGTGAAAGAACACAATTATTGATATCAATTTTTACTAATTTTGAATATTTTTCTTGGCTTTTTCTTTTTTTTTTTTCTTATAGAACTGATCTTTCTAAACAAAATTAAAATCCAACTTTCCAACTCAATCTTTAAAAAAACGGAACCAACTCTCCCAAAGTTTCAAGACAAACTGCCGGACTTAAAAAAAAACAAATTAAATTAATTTCTCATGGCACGAGCCAAAAAGAACATCGTCAGCATACATTTTTTTTTGTATAAAATTATTTATTACACCCCGATTACCGAAGACAAGTCATGTCACTTTATATTACTAAAGTCACATCGCATCAATTTTCGTAAATACGATAGTTAAAAACAACTTCTACAATACTGTAGAAGTTGTTTTTAACGCCTCAAATCATTTTATACGACATATGTCACTTTAAAATTTAAATCGCCTCAATTTTTCATGTGACAATAATTTTTTCAAACGTCTAATTGTTTTTGTGAAATTGAAGAACGTAAAATGTAAGTTTTTTTTAGTTTTGGAGTTTTTTCGTTTCAGAATTTTTAGTTTTAGGCGTGACCGTTTTTATCGACTTCAATAATACCAATTTTTAAGCGACGTGACATGACTATAGTGCTGATGTGACACGACTTCAGTAATCGGGGTGTTAGTACTTTTGTTAATTATTTTTAGTTTTTCCATAATTAGGCGAAAAAATAGAAAATAAAAAAGAATTTAATTCTGACTTTCCGTGGCAAATGTACTCGCAAGAGTTAAAAAGGACGGAAAATGGAAGTACAACTGACAAGGAATATCTTGCTTATTACAGAACAGGACGAAAGGAGGGAATCCGGATGACTACATTCGTCCTGTGAATCATAAAAAAAAAGAAGTGAAATGGGAGCCGGGCGCGAACCCAAACCCCGATAGACTCTCAGGCTCTACCGACTGAACTAGCCGGGCCAGACAAAACAAAATCAAACCAAAATAAGGCCGAATTAACAAAAATCTAAAAGCAATTCAAACAAAAAAATATCTGCATTTAAAAAAAAACAAAAAAAAATTACCAAAAAACATAATTTCCGCGCTCACCCCATCATTTTCGGGCGGTACAGATTACATTCTGTGCTGCTGTTGGCCAAGGTGACGTCTTGATTCATAGTGACTCAAACACCGGGGAACCGTATGAAAAGTTAATGGAGAAAAGAATGATGAAGATAGAGTATCACCAAAAGTGGCTTGTAATGGAAAGATCTTCGATGTCAGTTGTACACTGAAAAAAACATGTCCTATTTCCAATCGAAATGCAGTTGTCTCAATCCCACCGTTCGGTCAGATATGGCGAATCAAACTACGAAATTGCTTCAACAACTCCACAATTATAAACCGATGAAGTTGAGACAATCACACGAAATGTTTATGTGAACATAAAATACAGTAATAAAATATTAATTAAATTAAAATAAAATAAAATGTTAATCTCAAATACATAAATTTTAAAATGAAAAATTCATGATATAAGGTCAAAGAAAATTTTTTTCAGGGAAATAGTTACTAACTTTATTCAACTACTGTTATATTGAATATAACACTTTATATTTTAAATAAACCTCATTCTGTTGTTAGGAAAATGTTATCGTGTGGTAGTCCCAATCACGGTGAAATTGTTGGCAAATAATTTTTCTTTGCATATGAATAATAAAATGCCAACTTCGAGACGAGGTTGTCATTACTTCAATTGTTTTTTAAGTGTACTTACTTTTCTCATTCTCATTACCTATAGTAATATACTATAGAGATTATCGAATGCAATAAACTTCTCAACCCACTTGTGTAAGAACACGATTATTTAAAACAATCCGAAGTACATCTGAGTCTTTCCGGAAGCCAGTATTAAATTCTTTTTATTTTCTTTTTTTTTCGCTTAGCTATGGAAAAACTAAATAGAATTTAATGCTGGCTTCCGGAAAGGCTCAGGTGTACTTCGGAATGTTTTAAATAATTGTGTTCTTACCCAAGTGGGTTGAGAAGTTTATTGAATTCAATGATCTCTATAGTATATTACTATAGGTGAGAATGTGAAAAGGAAGTAAAACTGACTTCGAAGATCTTCCCCATTACAAAACATTATTTAGCCGAGGTTCCTTGTATTTGCATAGCAGAAGTATTCTCGTAAGTAATGCTGCTGATCTATTACCATTCCTAGATTCCTAGTCTAAATTAGCTGTCTTCCAGCTAGAATTTGGCAGAAGATTTTAGCATTTTTATCATTTGCAGTTCCTTTTTTGCATCCTCGGAACGTGTTCAATCCAAGCAAAAACTCTTCGTTTTATATCGGGCGCTACATCGACAACTTCAAGTTTGGATTCGACCAAAAACTCTCCACGCGTTCCTATATGGTGGTAACAGAGATCGATTATAAGCACAGGTTTTCAGTTTGATATGGGTCGATGGATACCAAACATCGGCAAAGATTGGAACAGCTACAGAGTTTTCGTTTGTGATTTTAAATATTTAAGGAAGATTCCCACTACGATGATTTGCGGGTTTGATGTTACAATCCTGATGTCTCTCATTAATAACATCTATGACTAACTGATCGTTCAAAACCTTGCTATAAGGGTTTTTATAGTTTCTGAACGATCAATTGTCTAGCAACCATTGGATAACTCGTAAGAGATACTAGTTTTTTGGACACAATGCTCCCAGATGCTTTCCATATTATGGCTTTCATTAATTACACGGACATAGTTTGTGTCCGGCTTTAAAGTCATGGCACTTCAATCTAGCTTTTTGAGGGCTCTTACGAACTGCTCACATACCTACCCAGTCTTCCAGTTCCCCTGTTCGATCAAGTTTGTTGATAGACGAAGTTAAAAGGATTATACACAGAAAAAAACAACATTTTGGAAATATGTCAAAACTACGGAACCTAAAACTATATAACCAAAAATGGATAAAATAATTAGAAAAACTTGGAACTAAAAAAACGTAGAAAACAAAATTCTGCTATGCTTTTTACAAACTGCTAAGCGTAAGTTTAAGTTTAAAATTACCCCACATACACCCCTTTATCAGTGGTATTGTTATATAACTATAACTCATAATAAGATTTTGTTTACGTTGTTGTTGTTGTAGTGACGTTGATAAAGTGCTACTCGTTTGATTTCGTTTCTAGGTTCAGGAGCTCTACTACAGCCTTTGGGTGGTACCACAGATCTTTCTTCTTGAGGTCCGTCGCATTCTCTGGACATGTAAATAGATGGTCAACATGTCAAGTGTGCCCTCACATGCGGGGCATTTCGGGGCATTTGTCAATAACTTTGGGATAGATTCATGTAATTATTTAATATTACTGACCAACCGGATCTGAATTGCGCTGGAATGCATCTAGTACTGCGAGGCAATGGATTCTTTTCTGCAGCGACTTGAGGTGGTAGATGGTGTTCAGTATTTACTTATTGTATATTTAACAGCCTTGGTGTAAAGCCTTTTTAACCCAGTTCTATTATTGGTATACTCATCGATATTCCTAGTGGTTGGGTCCTCTCTAACACCGATTTGAACGAGTTTGACGCGTGTTGTTGTGAGGGCGTTCCCGCCCGTGGGTCCAATCTGTTTAAGTATGATAGCTGATATATGCCATCGGATCTATTTGATTTTGATGGTTTAATTTTTCTAATTGCATTTTCAACTTCATCATATGTAAAAATGATCTTCTTTGTGCTGTCATCTTAAGTTTTTGGAAGTGTTTTAAAACTGATCTAGACTTTTCATGTTTATTAAGCTTTTCTGTAAAATGTGTATTGAATTTCGAAGCGCATTTCCTAGAATTTTCTATTATAGGAATATCATTAAGGTTATTATGGAGGTATTTCCAGGTCTATGAGACTATAAATCTAGCCTCAGATACCTGAAAATGTTAACCCAACCTCAGAGACCCGTTATGACTTTTCATAAATTTTTGCTGGATCCGAAGTTAAATTTTTCCCTAGCTTCCTCCATTGCATTCTCTTATGTTCTATAACTAGCTTGCTTATTGGCTGGCTTAGATCCTGGATTCTGGGGTCGCCTGGATCTGTTTTATGAATGTCATTTCTACGTATGACAATAGCAGACACTTCTGGTGCGAAACTAGGTTTAATGTATTGTATTCTAACAGCAGAGATGTAACGAGCTGACTTTTTTCCCTCCAGAGAGGGAGTCAAATGGTAAAAATAGTTTACTGAATTCATTCTCAGTAAAATTGGTAAAATTTCCCCAGTCAGCTTGATTTGATGTGTGTTTTCTTCTCGGATTTTATCTGGTTAATGGAACCGCTTAGAGTGATTTGAGATGGCACATGATCTGATCCCAGTGCATCTTCAATACTCCATTCTGCTATTTGCTATCATTTTGCAAAGTTGGAGCTTTCAATTGGATCAGCAATATTTTCGCTTCGTAAGTCGGCGTTTAGGTGAAAATGCCATAGATCGTGGTATGCGTTCACATCTCCGAGTATAAGACAGTCATTGTTATAAAATAAATGTTCAATATTTGGTTCATAACCCGAAGGCTTTGTTCTTGTCTCTCTCAATTCTTATAATTTTACAATCATTAATATTATCACTAATTTTAGATCTATTATTTAATTTGATTTCTTACAGTCAATTGTGATGTATTCTATTTCAAATTTTATGTTTAGAAAATACTTTTTAATGGGCTCTAAAAATAACTTCTAGCTAGGTCGTTTTAAGAATTATAAAAAAATGTTTAGTGGTTATTCTTCGATGCTTATACTTCTTTCAATGCTCACTATTTTAGACGACGTTGCCGACAAAGAATTGGTGCAGTCGTTCAAGTTTTAACAACGAGCTAATGAAAGTTGACAACTACTCGTGTTTCTTTTGTAAGTTTATTGAAATAACGATCAAAGTTTTTTAGCATTACCACACTATAAAGACGCATATGCACCTGAAAATCTTTTTTCAGTTCGAAAGTGTGTATTTATTTCAGAACGAAATTTAAAATTTATAAAATGGAAAAAATGGAAAGTAACACAAAAACGAAATAAGACAAAAACTAAAGAAAAACAAATTTTAATTAAAAGATTTCATCAAAATTCAACTAACTGAATAAACAACTATACTTATTGTTTTTCGTCTTCCCCAACTAGCTTCATTAAAAATTAATTTAAATTATTAGTTTAAACGCACGCCACATACACCCCCTTGCCAGTGATATTGATATATAAAAATATCACGATAAATAGGTGTTTAAATTTTGTGACGTATTAAAGAAAATATAAATTTTGAAATAATAAAATGAGAATCTTGCATTCAAAACATAATGCGTTACAAAAATTTAAATTTTTTAATTCGATATAATAGATGTTAAAAATTTGGATTATGGATTCGCTATTCGTTCAGACTTGGTAATAGGAGTTTGAGGTTGTAGATTAAATCACACTGTTTTTTTAAATTGTAATCGAAGTGCTTGAAATTAAAATCGAAGAAGGATCGGAGTTAGATATATGTGACCCTGTTTCGTAGGATTCAAAACAGGTAGTGTTAAGAACAGTGCTGAGAAAAACAAGATATTCTTGGTGCATGGCTAGTAAAAGTTTTGTCATCGCAATTGATGACGAGATATGGTCCATCGTAGGGTTGTTGCAACGACCTTCGGATCTACCTTTCGTAAAGGCAGATTTAAAATCTTCCCAAAAAGATGTACGCAGTCGAAGAAGTCGGGCGAATAGGTGTTCAATACCCGATACCGTTGTCCTTGAGATGAAGCCATCGGTTTAATAATATCTAAATGAACTTCACAAAATCGTTCCGAAGTTGGAGAATAATTAGATAGGGCAGATCGAGTGTGTCGTGAAATTTTCGATTTCTGACACTAAACGATTTCGAGTCATTGAGCCCGGGCATCTTTTTTTATTGATGGGTAAACCACGACGTCAGTCAGTAATTTAATCGAAGTGTTGCTTCCTGGATCAAAAATATTGTGAATTAGTATGAAAACGTTTTGACAAAACTGTTTTGTCAGAGTATGGAAGGATAGAGGAAACTGTTGGAATTTAAGCTTCGTGCAGTTTTCTGAAAGTAGTTCCTTCAACTCTGATTTATTAATTAAAGCCTCTGCGATTGCCGAATAATCGATGCTCTCAGTTAGCTGGATTTAATCAATGTTTGACTAAGTGTCAGTAACAACACTTTTAATTCCACAAATATGTCGTATATCAGTGGTAAACTGCCTGTTAAAATGCAGATGTCTAAATTGTCTAGGACTAGTTTTGTCTAGATTTTGCGATAATGCATAAATTAAAGGTTGATGATCGGTGAATAGGATAAAATATCGCCCTTCTAGAAGGTAACGAAAGTGTTAATGGCCAGAGAAGCTCCCAAAAGTGGAGGATCATAAGCGTAGTAGCGCTGGTGAGTTTCGATTAGTCTTACCGAAAGAAACTTAGAGGTTTTCACGAATCGGTGACCAGTTGTTGAACGACTGCACCAACTGCTTTGTCGGAAGTGTCAACCATAATAACGAGTTATGGGTATCTAGAGAAGGATGAGCGAGCATCGTAGTATCGCTGCGTTGCTTTTTACAATTTCTAAAAGCTTGAAGAGCAGATTCCGACCATGTTAATAGGTTGTTTGTCGTTCTTTTTAACGAACCTTTTAAAAAATCATTTAAAATGGCTTGATCACCGTCACGGTGATGAGGAATGTCAAAAAAAACTGCCGTCTCGGCAGCATGAGGAATGAAACGTCGATAGAAATGAATTTTTCCAAGAAATCGATGAAGTTGTTTGATCATTTGGGGAGTGGAGAAGTCGGTAATCACATCCACTCGTTCTTTTGTTGATCTAATTCCGTTAGAATCCATGGAATGACCTAAATAAATTTCATGTTGTGCAAAATTACACTTGTTGAGGTTGATGATCATACCAGCATCTTGCAATTTTTGAAAGATGATATTAAGATGTCCTAACCTAACTGGTTAGCATAGGACTTAAATGTTACCAGGAGATCGTTTATCTAAACCACGAGAAATGGTGTGCATATATGTCACTGAAACTTTTGACCGAATGATGTAGAAATAGCTGTCTTAAGAACATCAGATGGCTTAATAGAAATTTGGTGGTATGTTCGCAACCGGCAATTGTTGCGAAAAACCCTGAAAAAAAAGAATATTGTATTTGTCGCGGACTATGACTTTGTTTAAGCTACGGTAATCGTCGCAAACACGTTTTCGACCAAGTAAAGAGGACTGGACCATTGACTACTAGAACTAGAGGATCTACAGATCCCTTGCTCTAGCATAAAGTCAAATTCAGTATGAAGGTCCCGAAGTTACTAACGCATGTGTCACATTGTGTTCCATAGCTGAAGAGAGTCCAGAGTCAAAGCACTGATTCTTTGAACTCGTGTAATATCTCGTTAATTTTTTCGAGACAATTTATCATTAATAAGAATGGATAAAGGAGTAGAGATAGCAGCTGTGACTATACTGATGTGAAAATATCAGAGAGTGGGTCAATAGTTCATTTCCGTTTCAACCAGAATACCGTATTCATCCAAAAAGTCAACGCCAACTATAGAAACAGAAACACTGGCGATGTAAAAGATTAAACAAATGAACGTCGACATTCTAAACACAACGTTAAAGTTTTCGTTCCATAAGTAGACACGGTAGTAGAATCTAGAGTTGTTAGATAATGTTTTGATGTTTAAGATAATGTTTGGCTCATTGCCGATGATTGACATTCCAGCTTTTTCTTCCGAAGTTTTGAGTTTCTAAATTGCTGTTGAACTCTCAGTGTTTCATTTTTGTTTTGTTTCGTTCCGCATTGCTCGCAACAACTCGGATGGACGTTTATCGCTAAGATCCAACCCACGGAGTGAGGTACGAATGCGGTCAGTCTTAGATTTTCTGTATGTACGATAGGGATCGGAATGTGCGATTACATCCTAACAAGTTGTGCCACCTCTGCAGTGCGAACGCGACAAAATGTTTTAAGTTTGATTTTTGAACTTTTGACTCGTGACTCTATCGCTGCTAAATTGAGCTTCAAACTTTGTTTCATAAAATTATATCTGCAGTTTACATTAATTTAACAAATTCACAGAACTAGAACCCGATCTACACCTAAAAAAATATTTTATCTCACAAATATTTATTCACGTAAATTTTCACGTCTCCTCGCTCAAGCCATTCGTGAAAATAATAAAATATCACTAAAACAATAAAAGCAGCACTTTTTTTCAGTAGTAATTTCCCAAGGGCCAACATTTTTTGCCAGAAATTTCGAAAGCAAGTATATTCATAAAAGCATGAGGCCGTAGGCCGAGGGCTATTATCAATACCACTTGCTTGAGGAATTTTCCAAAAAATTATGAGAATTTATCACCGAACGAGGGGAATTCGTTTAGAAAATTTATTGCCATTTTTCAATTCTTTATTATTATTATTATTATTATTATTATTTATTTCTTTATTTCATTACAATTTTATATTTAATATAGATTTAAATTTAAATACATATGAAAATAAAGAGGCTCCTTTAGAAAATAATTTCTGTAGTGGAGCATGTTACGTTTACATTTTAAACGAGAATGCTTAAACAAATATGTGTTCAAAATAATATTAAAAAATACAAAATAATTCCACAATATCCTAGATAACATTTACAATTTACGAGCTCAGCATTTATTTTCCATATTAAAACAAATGAATCTAGGTGCATATAAACGAATCAACAGATTGAAAATGGTTTAGAATTTATTATTTTTTATGAATTATACGTTGGGCTACTGCGATATCAGTTAATTATTTCAAAATTTATTTGAAAATTGTTTGCCTTATAGTTTTATTTTAATTTTGAAACAATTTGAACTTTTATTAAAGTTATATATTTTAATTTATGCCGGATAGCTCAAAAATAAACTATTTGAAACTGAAAAAACACCGAATTTACCACAACAAACAAATATTCACTTGAAAATCTCTTATACATCAGAAAATAATTACAGAAAAATACTATTAATCTATTAACACGTAAATGATGTAATCGCAAACAAAATCTAAAAATTATACAAAATAAAAAAAAAGCTTACATATATTTAACAGCTTGAATGTTGTATTCATTGTGACTCACAATTCCTGATTGTTTAATATATTTAGCACACTCATTACATAGAAACAATGCTTTAAGAAAATTAACGAAATTATAATTGAAAATAAAAACTATCATTTTTAGAGCAAAAGAGCAATAGTCCTGCCGTTACAATTTAACCCAATGAAATTCTCTAAAATGTAATGACATCATTCAATTTCACCAATAAAATTTGAATTATACTAATAACAAATAGTTATACGTCTGGCCTACTGGGATATTAAAAATTATCAAATATTTTTTGAAATAATTAACTGATATCGCAGTAGGCCAACGAATAATTCATAAAGAAATGAAAAATGGCAAAAAATTTTCTAAACGAGTTCCCCTCGTTCGTTGATAAATTCTCATAATTCTTTGGAAAATTCCTCAAGCAAGTGGTATTGATAATAGCCCTCGGCCTACGGCCTCGTGCTTTTGTCAATATACTTGCTTTCAAAATTTTTGACAAAAAATTATTTCGAATTATCACCGCTCTTGGGAAATTACAATACAACTGATAATTTTTAATATCCCAGTAGGCCAGACGTGTAATTATTTGTTATTAGTGTAATTCAAATGTTATTGGTGAAATTGAATGACGTCATTACATTTTAGAGAATTTTATTGGATTAAATTAAAATAAAACAAAGGCAAAAAATTTTCTTCATAATTAACTCAGACATGATAAACAACTCAATGCAAAAAATAAAACAGAAAAGTTAGGGTGTAGATAGATAACTTCCTAAATTTTTAAATTTTGGAAAGCATCCACACCATGCGGAATGCGGGCGTTAAATGTGACAAAAATTCTTGCGTCCTTTTCGTGCGCCGCATACGTCTATACTAAATATAGGATGTGCCGTAAATATTTGCGGCGCACGCGTTTCCCGCGAATATTTGTAACTGTTTTTTTTTTTTTTTAATAAGAAGTGTTGTGTAGTAGGAATTACAAAATGTGTCACAACAACACATAGATACCCACAACAACATGCGTCTTGAGGTATAGGTGGACGCTTTTTTTAAATCTTTGTGGATTGAAGGCACTCGAGACTATTGATTCTGGCAAAGCATTCCATGTGTACGATGTACGCACAAAGAAATCCCTTTGCATTCTAAACCCGGCAAAAGCGATTGATATTTAATTTATTAATGTTCTCCAATAATGAAATAAAATTCAATAAACATATCCACAACTAGGACAAACCGAGATTTACTCTTAATAGCAAAATGAATAAACTTCCAATAATAAAAAAACAGTTGCATAACAAAAACTAAAATTAATTTGCTTTTACTCAAAATAATTTTCATACAAACTTAGCTCTTATGAGTAAAATTTTTTTTATTGTGCGAGCACCATAATTATTAAGGGTATCGGAAATCCGAAATTCTACGTCCACGCCGTGCTACCTGGGTAACGCTAACAGAATTAGGTTGGTGTAGTTGAGAGGGGCAGAGTAAATACTGCTTATACTCAATGATTCTGCACCATGGCGAGTCATTGGCGCCATAAAACCAATGCAACTCAAGCGTCTGTTCTCCATGTTAGGGGCGGCTTGCAGCGGGCGTCTGTCTTGGATCAAGTGGCTCGCTATATAAACGTGTAAAAAGGTTGTTTCTGAGGACCTTAAGATGCAGAACGAACCCATTCACGAAAATTTTGATGGGCGAAGGGCTAACACCCTATTTCCGTAAAAAAATTATTGTCATGAATTCTGTACACAGGCCTCGGAATATCTCGGATTCATTATTGGAACGACCTCGGAAACTGTACCCAGACTACGATTTAAAAATGGGAACCTGGAACGTGCTAAGCCTTAGAAGACTAGGAGATCTCCTAAAACTCACTCAACAAGTCGAGAACTACACACTGGATATAGTAGCATTACAAGAACTAAGATGACCAGGCAGTGGAATCCATGAAACAGCGAAAGGATACACTCTTTATTATTGCGATCATCAAAACGGAGGAGAATTTGGAGTTGGCTTTCTTATACACCGTCGCATGAATCAGCATGTTATCGACTTCTGCCCAATTAATATGCGGTTATGCACACTGAGAATTCGCACGCAAAAATTCAATGTAACGATCGTCAATGTTCATCCACCTACTTAAGATAAAGCAGATGATATTAAAGACCTGTTCTTCATAGAACTCGAAGAAGTCATCAATAACATCCCGCGGCACGATATAAAAAACTTTAATGCTCAAATTGGTAGAATTGCAGAACTTAAAACACATATCGGCCTAACAGTTTGCATCATACCAGCAACAATAACGGCTTTCGCGCAGACGAGCTGGCTATGATGTATGATCTAGTAATTTCTAGCACTTTCTTCCCTCACAAGAGAATTCACAAGGCAACGTGGAAATCAAATGACGGAAGAACGGAAAATCAAATCGATCACGTCATGATCTCTAAAAGACACTCTACAAATATAACTGATGTTCGATCATACAGAAGTGCTGATATGGACACCGATCATATGCTTATCATCTTTAAGTACAAGTGCAAATTATCATCTACATTTAACAGACAGGCAAAAAAGACCGTGCGCAGGAATGTCGAAGCCTTTAAACTTTCGGAAACGCTGAATAGATATCAGGAAATAATAACACAAAACATAGAAGAGCATGACATCTCTTCTGAGATCCCATTAAACATACAAGAAGAATGGCAAACGCTTCAATCAACCATTATAGCCGCAGCACAAACTACAATCGGAAAACGACCACCGAAATCACACAACGAATGGTTTGACGACGAGTGCCGCCAATCCGTTGAATATAAACAAAAACTGCGAGAAAAATGGTTAACAAGAAACACCCGAAGCTCCCAAGCTGATTATCTATGCGCCAGGAAAGCCTCAGCAAAACTGCTACGTAAAAAGAAACGCTAACACATAAAGAGCTGCATCGAAAACATCAACCAACATGCGGCCAACGGAAATTCAAAAGAGTGCTTTGCCAATACACGGAATCTGACAAAAGATTTCCACCCAAGATCTACAGCCATCAAAAATGAAAATAATGAACTTACAACAAATGAACGTGATGTGCTGGCAGTGTGGCGATCCCACTTTCAACACCTACTGAATAGGACGAATGAAGTTCATCCTATTCGAGCAATTGCTCCATCAAATGAGGAGATTTTTGTCCCTTACCCAGCAATAGAAGAAGTGGAAGCTGCCATTAAAAAACTGACAAATGGCAAATCACCAAGTTTCGATGGAATTCCCGCAGAACTTTTGAAAAATAGGGGACGAGCTCTGGTCTCACGTATATACGATCTGATTCTAGCAATCAGGGACCAAGAAGAACTACCTGCTGAATGGAAAACAGCTCTCATTGTGCCGCTACATAAGAAAGGTGACCGTCTAAAGTGTGCAAATTATCTTGTCATTGCACTGTTGAGCACTGCATATAAAATACTAGCTAATGTCGTACTTGCTCGACTCATCCCGTTCGCCGAATCTATCATCGGTGACTATCAGTGTGGTTTTCGTCCCAACTGCTCAACCACAGATCAATGTTTTACATTAAGGATGATTCTGGAAAAATATTGGGAGCACAACATCAGCAGTCACCCAGCTCTACGTTGATTTCAAGCAAGCATATGATAGTATCATCCGCGAAAACCTTTGGTCCGCACTCATATGTCTTGGTATCCCAGAGAAACTTGTTTCTCTGTGCAAACTCACAACATCGTGATCAAATTGTAGAATAGTAATCGAAGGGTCAGTTTCTGATCCTTTCGATAAAACATCAGGTGTTCGACAAGACACTCGCGCCCGTACTGTTTAATTTGGCGCTGGAATACGCGATAAGAAAAAGTTGAATTCAGACACAAAATTGCATATATTTTTAGTTTTGCCGGTGTTGATGCATAATCCAAGTCGTTTAGCATTTCTTTCAAGCTGAGAGAGACTATCCTTAATATCGCTTGTTCTACGTCCGAGAAGCACAATATCATCTGCGTATCCAAGAACATGACTAGATTTGTTATATGGTGTTCGTCGAAGAGGAAGACCTAGACAACGCTGGCGAGGGCGAGAGGACATCATCCAAGACTTTCGTGATATAGGATGTCGAAACTGGGATCAACTGGCCATGGAACGAGATGATTGGAAGCTGATTGCACAGATGGCAAAATTCCTCCATGGGATGTAAACGCCAGAGAGAGAGAGAACCATAATTATTGAAGTTTATTGTTAAAGACTGATTTAAACACACGGTTTAACTGCAGAATAAAATGCTGTGACGTTATTACGAAGTAAAATTTAGAATGCATTTAGGTGTATTTGATTTAGGGGATTTTTACGATACCTACTATATTTTCTTCAGTTTTTTAATTGAAGAAATATTTCGTGGTTATTCAGTTTTTTTACTACTTTTTGTTGCTGTTTTCGTAGATTTTAATAATTTTGTTTGTTCAACTTAACAAGTATTATAATAAATTTCATTAATAAATTAAAATAAAAACGCCAATTTCTTGTTAACTAATAGTTTTTATTTACTATTTACGTATTTCGAAAGCTATGCTTTCATCGGCAGTAGTATATATCAAAACTGTTTGTTGTTTTCTTCTTTTTTTATTTGTTTCGGTTTTCTGTTGGTGATTGTCGTATCATTTTTTTAAGGAAGAATGAATTTACTGTTTCTCATTACGTATTTTTTGTTGTTTTGGATTTTGGAATGAAAATAATTGAAAAAAAAATTGAAGGTCTGTTTTTCAGTTGTTGATACAATATATCATAAAAAAAAATCTTCAGTTATATTGTACGATTTAACTGTAGGTCTGTAGTATATTTAAGACTTAAAAATTGTAGCTTAACCTCTAGCTTCTACTTTATTTGTTCAAACTCGCCATGTGTATTTTTTACGTCAACGCCTAAAACGATCACATAATTAACGGTGCATGCACAATGTATGAGGTTTTTCCTCATGAGATTTGAGCAACTTTTTATTATTATTTTTTAATAGAAATACAATGCTTTAAAAACTTTTTATTATTATTTTTTAATAGAAATACAATGCTTTAAAATGTAGGTAGCTCAATTCTTTAATAATCATGAGGAAAAAGTTACGAAATTTTTAACTTTTTCATTGAGGAAAAAGTATTTCAAAAATAAATTTTTTTTTCTCAAAATAAATTTTCATACAAACTTGGATCTCATGAGTAAAAGTATTTTCATTGTGCATGCATTGTAATTCCACTTGAGTTAATGCAATTGTATAACGCTCAGAAACAAGTGGAACGGAAAAAACAGAGGTCTTGGTGCTTAGTGGGGAATATTACTTCTACTTGGGACCAAGATTTTTTTTTAAATTTGATATAGAATCACTCACTGAAGTGAATAAAACCAAAACGAGTTGTATATCAGCCCCGGGGTTCAAGATGCATGCCTTTGAAGAAAGCAAAATCCATACAAAATTACACTGTTTTGACAGAATTTTTTATTTTTTTAAAATTTTCTTTATTTCCTATGTACTTAGTATTTGGTACTTATAGAGCGATTTTTCTGTTCCGGTGTTTACCGCAATGGCGCTGCAAAAGGGGGATAAGAGAAAAAATCACAAAAATTTTATATGGGATTCCATACAAAACACAACTTGAATAATTTTAAAAGTTATCTATGAAATTTCTCATTTTACTACAATCGAACAATTTTAATTTGATTATTAAGTATTATTGACTATATATTAAGCGTCATACATAAAATATTGATTTTAGGTCCCTCAAAAAAGAAACATAAAAATTGCCAAAATTTCCCATACAAAGTTGTATGAAAAATTTAACCTATTTTCGTATTTGTTTCACGGTCAGAAAAAATAAAATATTTTATATGTTTTGCTTAATATAGAGTCAATAATAGTTCATAAACAAATTTAAATTATTTAATTGTAGTAAAATGAGAAATTTCATAGATAATTTTTAAAATTATTCAAGTTGTGTTTTGTATGAAATCCCATATAAACTTTTTTGAATTTCTTCTCTTATCCCCTTTTTGCAGCGCCATTGCGGTAAACACCGGAACAGAAAAATCGCCCTATAGGGCGATTTTTCTGTTCTGGTGTTTACCGCAATGGCGCTGCAAAAGGGGGATAAGAGAAAAAATTCAAAAACTTTTATATGGGATTTCATACAAAACACAACTTGAATAATTTTAAAAATTATCTATGAAATTTCTCATTTTACCACAATTGAACAATTTTAATTTGCTTATGGAGTATTATTGACTATATTTTAAGCGTAATATATAAAATATTATTCTTAAGTTGCTCAAAATAGAAACATAAAAATTGCCAAAATTTCCCATACAAAGTTGTATGAAAAATTTAACCTATTTTCGTATTTGTTTTACAGACAGAAGAAAAGAAAATATTTTATATATTATGCTTAATGTATTGTCAATAATACTTCATAAACAAATTTAAATTATCAAATCGTAGTAAAGTGAGAAATTTCATAGATAACTTTTAAAATTATTCAAATTGTGTTTTGTATGGAATTCCATATAAAATTTTTGTGATTTTTTCTCTTATCCCCTTTTTGCAGCGCCATTGTGGTAAACACCGGAACAGAAAAATCGCCCTATAAGATAAAATGATCAAAATTGTCCCTTTTACTAAATTTTCTTAATTTACCCTAAAAATAGTGTAATAAACTTTATCCAGAATGGGTTTATTTAATTTAATCATAAATAACCAATACGTTCCGCCTAAATGTTTTCTACATTCCCGTCTGATTATGGCAAAGATGAATTAAAAGTTAACTCCCTTTAACTAATACAAGTTGCATAAATTAATGTAAATTAAATTTTTACATTAATGAATTAAAAAGAGGAGTGGCCTATTGATTTCTAGAAACTACAGTGAGTACCAGAAGATTCGGCTTATTTGTTTTTGAATATAAATAAGCGAACAAAATATCAGATAGTCAGTTTTAATTTTGCAATTAAAAGTGTTTTACAAATATTCGAAAGTATAAGGAATAATCGGTGGTACTTGAGCCTGGGTTCTAATAGTAAAAGAATTTGATCTTAGTGGAATAGTAAATACAGATTTTACGATTCCGAATATTATTGATTCAAATTGTGGAGAAGCGGTGAAGTTCATCGTGCATAAATTGGAGACCCTGGAATTTATTGCAATTAAAATCGGAAGTTGCTGTAACTGGTTGATAAATAAAGTTTGAGATTCTGTTAACTAAAGATCTGTCTTTTTACTGTCGTATTTGCTCAATAATCTAAAAGAACCAACGAAGAGTCGTTACAATAGAAAAAAAAAATTTGCTTGTGCCTAAGTTCAAGTAATCATGCCACTTAGTGGAACGCATCCTTAATGCCCTGTGAAAATGGATTCTTTTTCCACTTGTGTACAAAGAATAACAAATTGTAGTTGCTATGGTTTTTCATATAATTTTACAAAGTTTTTTAAACAACGCAACCATGAAAAAATAGAATATGAATTTTGAATGTTATGTTGTCGATTTCTAATTTTATAATTTATAATAAATACGATTATATATATACTATCATAGAAACAATTGCATTTCCTACGCGAGATAAAAACGTTTTTCGTTTGTAGACATGTCTCACAAACAACTTAAATGTTTACTCACGAAAAAATAGTATATTTTCCTACAAGAGATGAAAACATTGTTTTTTTCGTGAGTAAACATTTGTTCACGAGACGCGCCAGCGTCGAGTGAGACATGTTTACGAACGAAAAACGTTTTTATCTCGCGTAGGAAATGCAATTTTTTCTATGAAAGTAATATATAATCGATATATACTATAAATTATAAAGTTATAAATCAACAACAAAACATTCAAAATTCATATTCTATTTTTTCATGGTTACGTTGTTTAAAATACTTTTTAAAATTATATGAAAAACCATAGCAACATCAATTTGTTATTTTTTTACACTAGTGAGTTTACTTTTCGCATAGAAAAACGATGTTTTCATCTCTTTTAGGAAAATATACTATTTTTCGTTTCCACAATCAACTTGAATAAAAATTAATTTAAAATTTTAGTACAAACTAAATTCTTATATGAAATTAAAACTTTTTACTCTAATTAAATAAAACAGAAATTTTTAAAAATTGTCAATAACGTCTCTTCAAACATATATCAGATTATACTAGCACATAATATAAAATGATCTAAAATAGATGGCGGTAATAAAATTTATTTCTGCAATAAAAGTAGTAGTTCAAATGTCAAAATTATTATCAAATTGCAAGAAAACGATAGATATTACACTGTTCGCAGTCAGTTTTAAAATAAAATGGCGACGCGTAAAACGCGTCTTGTGTGCTTGTGTTAAATAAAAACATTAAATACGCGGTCTAAATGTGTTTAAATAAATGTTATATTTATTAAATGTAGTTTATTAAAATTGTGTTAATATTGTTTTGGTGTTATATATAAAAAAATAACAAAAATGACTGCAAATATGTATCGGGTTGGAGGTGAGATTACAAACGAAATAGATGCTGTTCATTAGTTTTGTAGTTTTTTTTTCTAATCAAAGAGCTTTCTTTTTCTGCCGGCTGGTACTACTTCTTTTTTCTTCTTTATTTTGTACCAAAAGATTTCGATTGTGAGTGATGCGACAACACAATCAATTTGTGTCCCCTAAAAAATTATTATCAAAAAAAAGTTTTTCCTCTTTATTTTTTTTTTGTTTTTTTTCAGCAAATAATTTCATATGTTTTTTTTTATTTAGTATATGCACATGCAAAATTTGCATTAATTTAGTAAATATAACCATACATATTTTTTATTGGAAAACGAAATAATTTAACATTTTTATGTTGAAAGGTTTTGTTTATATATATTAAAATCTAATTCCATTGTTTTTTCCATGATTGGGATACTAATTAAAGTTATCTCATATTGCCTTGTATAGCGCGACGTCGGCAGGTGATTGAACGGGGAATTAAAGATATAACAAATATTTTTCTTTTGTTTTTAACATTTTCTAATTAATTTTATTTGATTTTTTTAGTTTTAATTTTCGATTGCAGTCAAGTGATGATATGTATGTTACTAAAAAATTTTCGATTTCGTATTTGGTATTTCTTTGAATGAAAATTGTGTAAAACTGATAAAAATTCTTCTAACAAAACAGAGTATGCATATCATTTCGTATCAGTAATTAATTTCAACACACTATAAAATGAATAATTTTAATTACACAGAATTATGATTTATTTTGTGATATGTTAATCGAATATAACTAAGCAATAGTTAAATGTTAAAATTGATATACATAAATGTTTAAGGATGATAAATTGGTTTAAAACTTTAAAAAATTTCAACTTCAAATGATTGAACCCTGCAAATTGTTCAATTTAATGAAAGTAAAACATAGGCGACGGTGGCAAAACAATACATGGAAGTAAAAGGTGGAACACTTTTTTTTTTAAAATTAATACGAAATGTTCGAATAATTTCTTTATTTTGGGCTTCGGTATATTGTTCTCACAAATTTGGTGAAACACATTTTTTTTTACTGGATGGCCTTGAGACTTTCAGTTTAAGTGGTAGTCTTCGTCAAAGCTGTTACTGGTTGTATTCTGTAATCCAAGTTGAGACTTTTAATTGAAATTATTTGGCTCAGTTAGAGTGACGTCTTGTGGCAGTTCTACGACCAAGTTGGTGTTATCTGTTCCAAGAGAGTTCAAGGTCTATTTTGTTAAGATGGTGATTAAAAGGATCGCACCACGTTAACAGTCTTAGATGTTCTGTTTAAGTCGATTGTTTTTAAGTGTGAAACAGGGAGGTTACCTAGACAAATCTTGGAGTGTACTAGTCCCTCTTTGCTTCTCCATTATTTAGAATTTTGTTAGCAAACTCTTGACAATTCCGAAGCATGGTTCCGGTCCAAAAAACGTTTTATTGGGACTTTGCTTTTCAAAAGCGTCAGCAATAGCATGTCCTTGTATGTCTGTGTGTCTGGGTGCCCACACAAGTGTGACTATTATTGCTGAATTTTTTTTTTAGATTTTGGTAGCATTCCCATGGTTGGAATCAAAAGTAGATTTAAGTGCCAAGAGTGCTCTTTGGCTGTCAGAGATAATATCTATTTCAATATTTTGGTATTTTCTTTCAGCACATAGATACGCAGTTGCGCTGCGTATGTAGTTTTCAGTTCAATATCTCGCCAACATCAAAGTGTATCTAAACCTATTGTTTTTGGCGTACACTCTGAAATACGGTACCTATGCAGTTCAGCTTATAATTCAGCAAGACTTTACATATCAGGCATATATGATTTGAGCCAAGTCTCAGAGACGCATATAGCGTGTGTATTTAGTATTTACATTAGCAAATTTTGACTTTATTTCATCAATTTTAGGGAGAATGTTTTAAAAATTGAGATGACAAATATTAAAGTCTGTCTATTGTTAGTGTCGGTTTGTGGCAAGGTTGGCAAATATCATGATATTTATATAAATATCAAAATATCCGATATATATCAGATATATATCCGATATATATCATGTTCTGATATTTATTTTTAAATAAGTTGTTTGGCTTAAATATTATTCAATATATAGCCCTTTCCACAGTTGTATGCAGTGCAGTGCATCACTCCCTCGTTTCTTGCCTCTTTGCCAATAAACTAAATTCAAATATGACAACTCCAATTTATTTTAGAGGCAATTTATCAAATTATTCGTCTATATCTTCGATTGCACAAGTCCAAATGACGAATACGCTTTCTTGCTTTGGTTTGTCTTGTTTATTTGGCCAAATCGCATAATCAATACCTATACAAGGTTGGACAACTGGTCCAGTAATGGTCCATGGTTGGCGACCAGCAATGGTAGAGTTCTGGCAACCATAACTGGACCATAAACATCATGTTACTGAGTGATAACTTCGAACAATAAATTACTGCCATGCAATGGCCCATACAAGGTTATACAACTGGTCCAGTAATGGTCAATTAATGCCCACCAGTAATTCAACAATGGCCGGGTACTGGCAACCATGACTCATAGTACTGGCAACTATGACTCGGTCATTAACATAATTTTACTTGTTGATAACTTCGTACAATAAATGGCTGCCATTTTTTTCCAGAGAGAAAAATAGCAATGGCCCATACAAGGTTGTACAACTGGCCCAGTAACAGACCAATAATGATAACCCGTATTACAGCAACGGCCGAGTACTGACCACCATGACAGGGCCATAAAAGAACATAAAATATTATCATAATCAAATTTAAATAAATTAAATACAAAATAATTAAAATAAAGTAAAAGTGTTCAGAGAAAAAAAAATTTAAAACTTATACCAATTTTAACATTACATATTATCAGTATTTCAGCAGAGATGCGATAATTAAACTATAGGTGAAATTTTTCAAACTATACATTTCTAAAATGGATAACACTCTAGTGTATTTTAACCAAATGACAAAGATCGGCCAATTTATGGTCCAGTACTGGTCCAATAACAATAGCCATATCATATCATAGCCATAATATAATCCAATATCAATAGATGTTAACCATTAAAGTGCCATTGCTTAGCCATTTAAAGTAAACTGAACTGGTTATTTTCTATAAACCGTAGATCGAGTGATTCATGGTTCCAGAAATGGCCCAATAACAATAGCCATGAATTGTTTACCATTCACGGGCTAGGTAGTGCTTGGCCATTCAAAGGTAACTAAATACTGGCTATTTTCTGTTAACCATAGATCGGCCGATTAATGGTTCTAGTACTGTCCCAATAACAAAAGTCAAGTGCTGTTAACTATTAATGACTAGTGCTTGGCCGTATTTAAAATTCTGGAAAACCCTGCTTAGGTAGTCATTCCATTCCACCACACCATTGGTGGTGTATTTCTAAACTGAAATTGAAATACATATTTTGGAAACGGTGTAGATTTAGTTGAAAGCGCCATTACAAATGGAATGAACACTGAAATAATTATTTAAATAAGGAAATACATGCTTCATCTCTTTGGTGGTTATTGAACCGTTTACCTCGATATTCAAGCACAAATTAGCAAGGGGATGAGGTGCATTTAAAGCCATGTCTCTCCTCCGATAAAGTTTCTTAACTTCTAAAGGTTGTTTTAGTTTAAGATCGACTGCCAGTTTATGCCAAATTTCAACTACAACGGCAATAGTCGTTTTATCTCTATGAGCTCTGTCTAAAGCGACTGCTATTGTCTTTAGATAACAAAGCATATGTTTAGCATTCATTACAATGTTTATGTCATAAGATTAGTTTTGTGAGAATCTATGTCAGCTTTATGATCTTGGCATAGCTGAACCAGGTTACATCGATTTGGCATGCGTTTTGCAAGCAGTGCTGCGACTGTTAACAGTTTTTCCAACTTTAAGGTAGGAATAATTAATTATTTATTTTTTTATAAATATCATGATATATATCAGGGAATAAATATCGTGATATATATCAATGATATATATCGGATATATATCATTGATATATATCATGCCAACCTTGGTTTGTGGATTAAATTAGGAATACAGAACGCGGTTGTAGAATCAACTGTTGAAACCGACCTCTTAGTGTCCAAACTAATTGACATTAGAAATAAATAAAATTTAGATACAAAAAAATATTCAACATTTCACCAATAAAGAAACCTGTTGCTACAACTCTAGGAACCCGTTCCCTCCCGTAAATATAAACATAAAAAATACTTAAAACCACACTTAGATATGCATCGTCATTGTTAGTTACTATCATAAAATATTTGTATGATATGTTGTAGTGCTCTGAATCCTCCTGACCTTACTCAGATCAACCGGAAATTTAACACCGCAAGATCAATTGAATCACAGTTGTTACATTTGGTGATGTTCTTCTTGCTGCACAGTTTACACATACTAAATTTGATGATAACGAAAAGATGATAACGAACAGATGATAACGTTGACATTTAAAACTCCTCAGCACAAACAAATCCTTCGCGTAAATACTATAGAGTACCAGTCCAAATTAACATATCGATCCACAAGTTTCACAAACGTACTACCAGACACTTCCATAGAAATCATCCACTTTTGGTTAGTCTATTCGGTTTGCAGTATAGTATACTAATTTTTATCAATGAAGTAGTTGACATCACACAGCTCACTAACTAAAACAAATTTCCACCCCCCATAGTTAAATAAAAAATGTGGTAGCAAATGTACAAGATCCTGGGCATTTTTCGGAGCTTGCCGAACGAAAAAGTGGGCGAATCGAGGAAAATGGCTAAACAAAAGTTTTTGGACTTTCAAGGACAGGCGCCTCACGAAGTATAAATTATGTGGTAATCATCAAATGAAATCGGCGTGGTCCAACACACAAATTGACAATAACTTATTAACAGTCATTGCGAATATCAATCGAATTGGTAATTACAAACGTTAAAATGGAGTGGGCGAGTCCTAAGGAATTGTTGGGATCTGTGATAGAAGGACATAAGGACACAATGAAAACAGCAAGCTGCTTTCTGCAAGATGTCAGAGATAGCCAGGTTACTGGAAGCATTGACGAATCTACATATAGAACTGGCTTAAAAGCATTCCACACCAAAACTTTTGAAAACGCAATCAGAAACTATGCTCCAAATCCTGTTCTAAATAGAAAGCCACCGAAAGTCACTACCGAAGAGGTCCAACTGCTCCGTAGCACCAGAGCCATCCTAGCTCAACTAAGATTCGGTTGGTTACGCATTCTAAACCAAGGTTGGCAAATATCACGATATTTATATAAATATCAAAATATCTGATATATATCGGATATATATCCGATATATATCCGATATATATCCAGTTCTGATATTTATTTTTGAATAAGTTGTTTATCTTAAATATTATACAATATATGGCCCATTCCACACTTGTATGCAGTGCAACGCATCACTCCCTTGTTTCTTACCCCTTTGCCTATAAACTATCTATAAACGCCTATAAATTCAAATATGGAAACTCAAATTTATTTTATACTCAATTTATCAAGCCTATTCGTCTATATCTTCGATTGCATAACTCCAAATGACGAATACGTTTGCTTGCTTTGCCCAAGTTTATTTGCCCAAGTTGCATCATCAATCCATACAAGGTTGTACAGCTGATCCAGTAATGGTCCATTACTGACGACCAGTAATGCAGCAATGGTCGAGTACTGGCAACCTTAACTGAACCATAAACATAATGTAACTGCTTGATAACTTCGAACAATAAATGACTGCCATTCAAGGGACAGAGAAAAAAGCCAGCAATGACCTATATAAAGTTAAAAACTGGTCCAGTAATGGTCAATTACTGGCAAGCAGTAATTCAACAATATCCCGGTACTGGCAACCATGACTCATAGTACTGGCAACTATGACTCGGTCATTAACATAATTTTACTTGTTAAAAACATCGGAAAATAAATGGCTGCCCAATAACAATAGCCAATTAATTTTAACCATTAACGTGCCAGAGCTTACCCAATTAAAGTAAACATTACTGATTAATTTCTATAAACCGTACATTGGACGATTCATTGTTCCAGTAATGGCCCAATAACAATAGCCAAGTATTGTTTACCATTCATGGGCCAGAGTACTGGCCCAATAACAAAGTCAAGTACCGTTAACCATTAATGAACCAGTGATTGACCGTATTTCAAATTCTGGAAAACCCTGCTGGGTAGTCGTTCCTTGCCACCACACCATTGGTGGTGTATTTTTAAACTGAGATTGAAATACATGTTTTGGAAAAATTGTAGATCCAGTTAAAAGCGCCATTACAAATTAAATAAAATCTGAAATATAATTATATTTAAATAAGGAAGTAAATGCTTCTTCTCTTTGGTGGTTTTTCAAACGTTTACCTAAAAATCTATGGTCAAGTCTAAATTAGTTAGGAGATGAGGTGCATTTAAAGCCATGTCTCTCCTTCGGTAAACATGTTTCTTAACATCTAAAGGTTGCTCTAGTTTAAGATCGACTCCCAGTTCATGTAAAATTTCAACTACAACGGCGACAATAGTCGTTTTATTTCTTTGAGTTCTGTCTAAAACGACTGCTTTTCTCTTTAGATAACAAAGTATATGTTTACAATTCAATTCAATATTTACTTATGTCAGGATCTATGTAATCTTTATGGTCTTGGCATAACTGAATCAGGTTACCTCAATTTGGCTTGCGTTTTGCGACTGTTGACAGTTTTTCCAACTTTAAGGTAGAAATAGTTAATTATAATTTTTTTTATAAATATCATGATATATATCAGGGAATAAATATCGTGATATATATCAAAGATATATATCGGATATATATCATTGATATAAATCATGCCAACCTTGCTAAACAACAACATGAGCAAAGTTGAACCTGAAATTATTGACAAATGTCCTGCATGTGAGGGCACGCCGCACGATGTACACCACCTATTCAATTGTCCTCATAATATAACCAACCTGACGAAGGAAGATATGTGTCTAAGGACAGTAGCAGAGTTCCTGGACATGAAGCCAAAAACTTTTGTACATGATTAACACCAAACCCGTCGCTACAACAACAACATCTGTGGTAGAAGCACAATTTCCTCTTGAAACTAACCGTTTAAAATGGTAACTTCAAGAACATTGCCCATAATTTTTTTTATTACCAATCGCGTATCATTGCACAGCTTTGATGAATTAAAATGAAAGCAATATGATTGATGAACCACTCTTCAATCGCAAATTATGTGGTAGCATTCCAGTTAAATCCAATGAATTTAAGAATTCAACTGGATAGTTGACAACTTCCTCAGGATCGACAACAGTGTCAACCGTTGTAATTTCATTGCCATGTTATTGTTTTCTCATGTTATTGCCAGGCAATTACTGTTGTATTTTAAAATTAATTGCGTCGACATTTATATTTTTGGCGGTCCAAATAGCTCACTCACGTAGCCACGCATGATTAGTGTAATTAGCTTGTAAATATGGAAATAAACTTTCAATAAAACAGTCTTTGGTACCCACCTTGTTGCAAAAATTGTCTGGGAATCGGATGCAATATATATGTTCATACAATTGAGCTTTTCTGTTGCCAATTTTGAGCATTTGATCGTTGAATGTTAATGCAGGAATGCAGAACTGTTACAAATCATACTTTAATGTACATATTAGCATATTTACCAAGTTTGGTCAAAATCCATTATCAGCAACTAATGTTGAATTTCCATCGGTTTGCCAATTTCAGCAAAATGTTTTTAATTTTTCTATTCGTACACTAGGTTTTTTGTCTTGTGATGCTACAAATTTCTTTCATCGACTAACTTAACTTTAACTACTACTAACTTATTTGAAACCTATGGCGATTTTCAAAATATGAATGTTTTCGGACTTTCTGCTGGCCGGTGATTTTAGACAGATATTGCCAGTCATTCCACGTGTTACATACCTGGCTGACATTAACGCATACTTGAAAGAATCACACCTATTGAAAAGTGGCAGTAAATAATATCGCCCAAAAACTACTTAGTTATTTCTCCTTCCAATCTCTATCCAATTCGATTATCCGGTATAAATTTTATAGATCTTTAAAAACACAGGTGCTCGGAAGACCCTCACACCGTCCAACGCTTTGTCCAGTGTACCCAAAAACTTATAAATTCTTTCTCAAATTGCATTAACAATGTTTCATGAAAATCGATTTGAAAAACACTTTAAAGAAATTAAAAAAAAACTTTTTGCTGGAAGTGACAAACCGGAAGTTGGTACTCGGAAATTTTGGAAACAGTACTAAAACCTTATATATCAAGTTTCAATGAGATTAAAACCCAGGATTAGAAGTTATTGAACCTTCAAACTTACAGGTGTTCGGAAGACCTCCCCACTATTTGTCCAATTTTATCCAATTGTAAATTTAAACCATTCTTAGATCAACATAAAAATCAATTCAGCCGTTTAGGAGGCGTATAAATAAGTAAATAAAAATAAAATATAACGATAAAAATTTAACTAAAGCGCTAGTGAGCTGTCAACTTTTATAATTTTCTTGCTTGGACAGCGGGAAGTGTGGGTGGAAATAGATTAAAGCATATTTAGAGTTCGGAGAGGTAATATATGACTATACTTTACGTACGTTTGTCCATACTTTATAGTTACATCGTAATTCGGTAATAAATTTCCGGATCCTAAGATTTGCCACATATTTGAAAATTACTTCACAGCGTTTACAAAAACTAATATGATTTTTACTACAAATACATTAAATTATGAGTGTTCATTACAGTTTCTTGCTATCATTTGAATCAGATTCAAACTTTATAAAATTTAACATAAGAATATTGCAATAAAATTAGCAACATATCGATTTGGGTTAGGAACAGAAACTGTCGTACGCCACATTTAATTTACTGACCCATTGTAATAGCTCATCGAGCACCAACTTATCTAAACCATATAACTTAAAAACTTCCCATCTTAAATCGAATCTGTGAACTTAATTGAAAGTCAAACCGCCGAGTACATTAACACACTCAGCTATACATTCAATAAAAAACTATGTAAAAAAATTTTTTTCAATTCAAAAGTTACAACCAAATTCCTTTTCGTTTGACTTGGATTTTGACGTTTTGGAATTTCTTAACGATATCAAAGTTCTTAACAGAAAAAACAAACGAGGTAAACAAAATATTCTTTTCAGACAAACGAGCCAAAACATTCCTTACAGAAATTCCTTCAGAAAAACGAGCTAAAATATGCCTCCGTTTGCATTTGACCACAGTGAATAAGTTTTGTTTTTTTTTAATCCAATTTGACTTAGATCTTTTTCCTATAAATGTTTAAGTATCGTATAGGATCCGAGTATACAACGATCTTCACCGAACTGGTTAATGGATGAAAAGTATTTTATATTAAATTAAATATGTTAATAAATATATTGCAAGTGGATTGACTAAAAAATTTCAGTCCAGAATATGATTAATTAAAAATTTAAAAATTAATTTTTTTTAAACATTTCGATGTTTTGGTTAATGGATAAACATTATGTCAAAATAAAGATTATTTTGTTACGAACACGGTGATATCTGCAAAAAATCAGTCCAGAATTGGGGTTGTCGAGCTTTAAAACGTGAAATCAAAAATCGCTATCGAAACTTCCACAAATTATAGTTATAACAGAAACATGGATATTTTCTAGTGAAGAACCATACTATAATTTACCTCACTATAACGCCTTCCATTGTAGCCGTGATAACAAACAGGGTGGTGGTGTTAGTGTATTCATTCACGAATCCGTATCTGCCTCAAAAGTATTTCATCTAACATCTCATGACTCTAGCTACATTGTTATAAAGTTAATAAAACAAGATTTTAATATAATCGGCATTTATAGGCCACCGTCTGCAGATTTAGGTTTGTCCTTTGAAAATTTTGATAACATTCTGAACCGTTTCAAATCTTCTTTGGTGCTTGGTGATTTTAATATAAACTATTTAGATACTAGTAAGCCTGCCACCATATATCTACTTGGCCTGACTCTCTCGAATGGCTTTGTAGTTCTCAACTCTTCTGATTGTTCCCATGCGACGCGTGTCTCAAATAGGGTGTCTACTATTATTGATTATGCTATAACTGATTTAGTTACCTCCACATACAAACTTACTCTGGTGGACGTATCCTTTTCTGACCACAAAATGATGCTATTAAACATGAATAGAACTACTGGGCATTCGAAGTACGTAAGAGAAGTGATAACAGTATTTGATTACCCAGGTGCTTTATCAGATGTTTCATTGCTAGAAGGTGATAGTATATCGTCGTTTTCTGAATTAAGAAGGTTCTCAATAAAATAATTTATAATAAAGAAAAAACATCGAAGCCGCAATCGTTTCCAATTTCTAAGGATAACATTATACTGGATGATCCTATCACCATAGCGAATGAATTTAATACTTATTTCACAAATGTATCAAATACGTGTAAAACCAATACAGCGCCATCTAATGCACCTAGTTTTTCGTCCTATCTTAACTACAATATTAATGACCAATTACATCTTCAGGAAACGAACTATGATGAAATTACTCACATTATTTCTAACTTAAATAGAAACGCTTCAGCTGGCAATGACAAAATCTCAATTAAACTCTTATTTATTACCAAAGAACACATCTCACCAATCCTTTCGAAGTTGATTAACCAAGCAATGGCTGATGGAATATACCCTGATACCCTTAAAATTACAAAAGTTTCACCAATATTTAAAAATGGTAATAAGACTCTAACCTCAAATTATCGTCCCATCTCAATCTCAAATTCTTTTTCTAAAATATATGAACAGGTTTTGCTTTCAAGACTGAATGTATTCTTCGACCAGCATAGTATAATGAATAAAAATCAATTCGGCTTTGTACGTAAGTCATCAACTGAGTCTGCCGTCGCAAATGCTCTCAAAGAAGTATACATCGCTATGGATCAGAACCTGTTTGTTGTCATTTTATTTATTGATATAAAAAAAGCCTTTGATTGTATCATTCATAATACCTTACTTGAAAAACTTAAGTCTATAAACCTATCTCGGCTATCGTTATCTCTTTTTGAGGATTATTTTAGAAACAGAAAACAGTATACAATCATTAATGAGTGTTGTAGTTCAATGGAAACCATTGTTGCGGGTGTGCCGCAGGGTTCTCTTCTTGGCCCGCAAATATTTAATTTCTATGTCAATGACTTATACAATTTGAATACCAAAGGAATCCTGCAGTTGTTTGCAGTCGATGCTGCATTGGTATACTCCGCTAAAACAGCTGAAGAGCTGATTGACAAAATGAAATCTGACTTTGACCTCATTTCTGAATGGCTTGCTGCGAATGGGTTATCCCTAAACGCTGACAAAACTAATTACATTCTGTTCCAAAACAAAGTTTTCACAAGATTTTCCAAGATACTTTGTACACAATTCTATAAAAGTCACCCAAATTGATAATACTGTATACTTGGGATTAGTTATTGATTCCAAACTTAACTTTAAGCAACATGTTCTTCAAATAAAAAAGATGATAGCACCGATTATCTTCGCAACTTTCAGATCCCGCAATCTCATCTCTGAGCAATCGGCTTGGCAATTATTTTATGCACATATAAACAGCCACTTAAATTATATGAACATAATTTGGCAGGCACCTTCTTCGAAAGATATGATTAATGAATTACAAATTCTTTAAAATAAAGAAATTAAATCTATTAGGCGCCTGCCTAGATTAACTCCAACTCTTAACTTATATAACAAATATATTATTCCTGTCGAAGCAATGTCTAACTATCAGCAGCTTCTTTTTATACACAAGATTAAACACAACTTAGTACGCTGTAATATAGATCTAAATTATCTAAAGGACATACACAATTATTCTACCAGGAGGCGACCCAATTTCTACATCCCACGAGTCAATACGATTCGGGGGGGGGGGGATTAATGTCTTCTTTTTTGGGCTCATAAAATACAACAAGTTACCATCGTCGGTACGACATTCCTAACCTCATTAGGTATAGGAATGCAATAAAAGAATATGTTTTTAATGATTGGCACTCCTCCAATAGATATCAACTTCAATCCAGTCTGTAAGATGCTGTCCATTAATTAAAACCATATGTTAAGTTCTTAATCTGTTTTCATGTTTATTTTGCATGTTCTTTGTATGATATAGCAGAACGATTTGTTTGGCCAGTGCATCGTTTTGAGTTATTGTAATTTGTGGGTAATGCTCTTCTGATATTGAAATATGAAATAATTAATTTAAGAGTTCTAAACTAGTTAAAAGAAAACTTCTAAAAAAAAAAAAACAATACTGAACATTTTATTAATAATTATGTATTTTCACTATGTAGTTTTCCAATACAGTTATTATTAACTAAACGGAAAAAATAAATAAATGTAAAAAAAAAAAAAAAATATTGCTGCTCCAACACTATACCACCATGATGGATATCACTGAGACAAAAAATTTTACGAACTATTTTTGTCAATTCCATGTGGCTTAATGTCACGGACCCTGTATACGTTAAACTTCAGCCTGATAACTGCGGTTGGTTTTTAGATGATTATTTAAAACCAACAGAGTTTAGTTTATTGGAGATCAAACACCTGTAATGGTAGAAGGCATTGTAGAAAAAACAGAACAAGAAAGCGATGACGAAGAATGTTTCAAAAATGAAGATCAAAATTTTACTTCAGATGCACAATCAGATGCAGAATAATGTTGATTAACAGAAAAATTTAAAAGCTTCTATATATATATATTTTATTACAATAAAAATATTGTATATAACACAACGTCCTTAATATATATATTAAGGCCGTTGTGTTGTATACAATAATTTTATTGTTGTAAAATATAAATACAGAAGTTTTTAAATTAAAAGCTTTTTCTGTTAATAAACATTATTCTGTATCTGTGCATCTGAAGTAAAATTTTGATCTTCAAATTTGGAACATTCTTCGTCATCACTTTCTTGTTCTGTTGTTTCTACAATGTCTTCTACCGTTAAAGGTGTTTGATCTCCAATAAACTAAACCCTGTTGGTTTTAAATAATCATCTAAAAACCAACCGCAGTTATCAAGCTGAAGTTTAACGTATAAAGGGTTCGTGGCATTAAGCCACATGGAATTGACAAAAATAAGCCACATGGAATTGACAAAAATAGTTCGTAAATTTTTTTGTCTCAGTGACATCCATCATGGTGGTTGGTTGGTATAGTGTTGGAGTCAAAACTTTTTATTTTTTTTTTAATTATAACAAAAATATAGATAATTCACTTGCAGCAATAAATCACTTTTTAAAGCTCGACAACCCTAATTCTGGACTGATTTTTTGCAGACAATTCTATATCACCGTGTTCGTAACAAAATAATCTTTATTTTGACATAAAGTTTATCCATTAACCGAAACATCGAAATGTTTAAAAAAAATTAATTTTTAAATTTTTAATTAATCATATTCTGGACTGAAATTTTTTAGTCAACCCACTTGCAATATATTTATCAACATATTTAATTTAATATAAAATGCTTTTCATCCATTAACCAGTTCGGTGAAGGTCGTTGTATACTCGGATCTTAGACTAGTATGTTGTGATGATGTATGATGATTTGTGGTCTAAATTCGGTAGTTCTTATATGAAAACAGTGTAATACAAATTACGGTATTGCCAGTAGATAAGTTATAAACTGATGTAGTTTTTAGTGTTAAACTGAAACAGTCAAACAGACAACTTAAAGTTCAATCTGTTAGATTTTTAAAGAAAGATAACATCTTTTCACAAAAAATTAATATTTTGACAAAAATTTATTGTTTACCAAAACGGGACAAAATGCTTCATCCACACAGTAATGTCGGAACAAGGGTCATTCAACTATAAACGGATGGCTGGCAAGTGGCAAGTCTACCTCAAACATGTTGAATTCAAAATATTGATCAGTGGAGAAAGTTGTATCAAATAAACAAATACTTGTTCACGCTAGACAAAGGGTTCTTCGCGAAAAATATTCAATTTTTCTGACTAATCTTGGAGTCCTCGATTATCAATCAATCGTATCTTATTTTGCTGCACATAATCATATAGTAATTTCCATTATTGACTGGTTAGCATCCATCCAGACTTATAGATCAGTCAAATTAGCTCGAGATTGAAAATCTTTTGCAGCGGGTAAAGAACCCTAATTGACTCAAGTGCCCGCATTGCAGATTTAGCGAGTTTCAAAACATTGTTGTTCCACTTTATGTTATTTTGAATATCCTCTCCTAGGAATTAGCTTATTCTACATAATTCAGTTCCTCATTTTTATTTTAACAAAGAAGTTTTCATATCGCTCCATTCTCTGGCAACAAAAATGCTTGGATTATATGTAACACACTTCAGACTTTCTTTGATAGAATTAAACAATAAGTGGATAAAGTACGTGATCGATTTTTGGATGCATACGATGCATGACTTGTGCTTCTGAAGAAAAGAAAAATGAAAATTACATACCTTGACGAACTATGTTACAACTAGAATTTTATATGAAAGAATTTCTTAGAAATTTATTTTGGTATTTTGCACAAAAATATAAAAAAATGAATGAGAAATTACCGGCATGGAGGGATCGGTCTTTGTTGGTTTGTAAATTGGTTTATTTTTTATCTACGGGTGTGACAATTCCGCGAAGTCCCTGTTATTGACATACGAGTTGGCCTGAGATATTGCACCGCTTGTCAGGTTTTTTTTTTAAACGACAAGCTTTGGTTTCGTGTTTGGTTTTTTGATAAAAAGTTGTTTGCTTTTCGTTCGACAATCTCGGTTTTGCTTGTGAAAACCCTGACGCTGGCAATAGCAGTCTGTTATTACTAGTCAAGGTGATATCTTAGAGGTACAGGTGAATGAACTGTATCGATCAACGGTAGCATCCTCAATCTTAGTTATGGAATATTCCTTCCGGATTTTATTTACGTATATCGATGATATTCTGATAGGTAACAACCTATCATATAGGTTGGGTGACCCCAAGGGTGTCTCTCGTAGTTCTATCTTGGGACCCTTGCTCTTTCACTCTATCAATGACATTGCTATATCCTGCTTGTTTTTAACGGTTCATCTCTTTGTTGACGTTCTTCAAATTCTTCATGCCAAATCTCGATCAAGTCTAAATGATTGTGTTGCGGAGATAAATCATGATTAAAGTGTATTTTTAAGTGGGCTCTTGATAATCGTCTGTCACTTAATCCAAATAAATCTTAGGCAAAGCTCTTCAATTCAAATACTGAAGCCTACACTAGTGTAACATCTAGAGATGTTACTAGTGTAACATGAATATCTGTAAGGCTGGGAAAGGATACTATTACTTTCTCTAACTAAGCCAAAAATCTTGGAATTATATTTGATAAGTTAAGATGGAGCAAGCTAAGTCTCTGGTCCGAAAGATTTTCGGTATTCTCTAACCAAGCCAAAAATCTTGGAGTTATATTTGATGATCAGTTAAGCTGGAGCAAGCTAACTCTCTGGTCGGAAAGATTTTCGGTATTCTCCGGCGATTCCGTAGTATCAATAACTATCTGCTTCGCAATATAAGGAAGCAGATTGTTTTATCTCTTAGTTTACCTTTCATTAACTATGGTTTGGAGATTGTATTGGGTTATGCTGACGAGACTATCATGATTCTAAAGAGCACTTTTAACTATGCTGTTAAATTTGTGTATAAGTATAACTTAAGACCGCGTGACCATTTTCGCCCTATGTCTTTGATCTTCTGGGGACGTTTCTTGACCATATAGGGTATGCCTCCTTTCCTTTGTCAGTAATACCGAGTTATTAAGTTTGTCTTCGATTTTTCTTCTCAGATGGCTGTCGTTTGGCACTCCAGAAGGTAACTTAATCGTGTATCTACCTAGGTAAATTTAGATTCGTGGGCGAAATCATTTACTGTGAGGGTCATCAAGCTATTTAATAATCTGCCGCCGTCTCTAATGAGGTTTAACTTCTCGATAACAGTTTTCAGGAATAAGTTAATGGGTTTTCTCAACTCTGTGTAAATAAATAGGATCCTTAGTCCTTACTATGTTTTTCTTTCTGAAGATACTGTTCTGTTGGCTTGCTGATTTTTAGCTACTACTATTTTACTATATCCCTGTTCCTTCCTCTCCCTTCTTCCTTCCTCTCCCTCTATCCTTCCTCTCCTTCCTTCCTCTCCCTTCTTCCCTTTGTATCTCTTTTTTATTTTTGCGTTTTTTGCTCTTTTATATGACTTACGCGCCTTACAGATCTTCAATTTTTATCTAATTATAGTGGATTAAAAACACATGGATTAGAAACTGGCTTAGTCAGTCTGTGATGGATATATCTATAATAAACGAAACTTGCTGTTCCTCTTGTTATATCAATATGCTATTTATATTTCTAAAATTATATTCTCTGTGTAATTTTTTGGGGCCAGAGGTTTTATTGTAATCTGGCTCTTGATTTATATTTTAGGGTTCTAGCTTTTTAGGGGGCGTGAAACAGGGATATTTTCTTATATAGCCTTTTTAAATCTAATTTTATACTATGCACTTATAAAATTGATACCCTGGCTCACTTGCCATAATGGACCACATTATTGGTACTTAAATCAAATCAATTTTTGCGCTAGTTCCTTTTCTCAAGGGAATTTTTATAGAATCTTCATAATATTTTAATAATTTTGAGTTTGAGTCATCTAGTTAATTGGAGGATAACTTTTGTGAAATTAATATTTTTAGGTTCTTCTGTTCAATACTATAAACCAATGGCCGTTTTTTTAATCTTATAAATAAATGAAATATAAATAAAATAAATAAATATTCTATACCATTTTACTTTCAAAGTGAGAATAGCAATTTTCATTATGAGAATAGCAACTTTCAATATGAAAATAATTCTCATTATAAGATTAATGTTAATCTCATATTTAAAGTTATTATTCTCAGTTTGGAAGTAATAGTCCTAAAACTGCGGTATAGTCCTTAAACTGTGTCCTAAAACTGTGTGTGCACTAATCTGGAGAATGCACTAATCTCGCTTAATTTTCTTAGTCACGAAATCTCTAAAAATGTTACGTGGATATCAAGGATTTCCCCTAATCACAAGTGAGACGACTTAGGAGAACTACTTGTTCTACTCCAATACATTTACAGGTTGTTGTACTTAAAAAAAAACAGAAAGATTTCATTATTTGTTAGTTTCGTTACTTTTGTCATTTTTAGTAGTTTAACAAGAGATGACGTTGAGTTTTAACTTCAGAATATTAGTGCTGGTTTCGATCACGAGCTGCTGGCAATGTATTACAGCTTTAAACATGAATGAATCGCCGATTTTTTTTTGTGGCGTTCATGCTCCATGTAGGAGCGTTCCCAAGCCAATCAGCTTCAAATATTCACCACGGTCATGCGCAACAGCGACATTATTACCATGGCAGCAGATTTTTTTAAGGTCGTTTATTACGTCCGTTTACCAGTCGTGGTTTACTTCGCGGTCGCCCACTCCCTGTGGTACTAACGAACCTTTTTTTAATCATTCCAGACTGAATCTGCTCGTATAACATGCCCAAACCAAGCAATCCTGTTGGAACGGGTACAACCTATTATATCTGGACCTTCAAGAAGGTCTCTGATCTCAAAGTTATATCGCGTTCTGTACTCTCCATCGTCTGTCTTAAGTGGACCAAAAATGTAGCATACGATTTTACGCTCAAATACAGTTAAATTTGATTCGTTATTTTGTGTAAGGGTCCACGTTTGTGACCGTGACCCATACATCACCACCGGCCTAATCAACGTCTTGTATAACTTGAATTTGGAGTCAGTAGATACATACGGATACGGTGATCCAAGAAGAGGTTTAATTGAATGGAAAGTTCGACTACCTGCAGCGATTCGAGCTTTTATATCTGTAAGTATGCTGTTGTTTGAGTCAAGCATTGATCGCAAAAATTTAAAAAATTCAACTTCCTCAATTCGTTCATCGCCGCACATCAAATCTTTCTTCTTAGCCTCTCTTGAAACAATCATATGTTTGGTTTTATCGTAGTTGATTTGAAGACCAATTTTTCTAGCACCACTCTCAAGCGACTTGAAAGTCTCACTCATAACAGCTTCACTTCGGCCGAGGATGACAACATCATCAGCGTACGCAATCATCTGTACTGAGTTTATTGACAAGATATTGTTGTTGGTCGGTAGTTTCTTTTGACGGCACACATATTCCAAGGCTAGATTAAAGAGTATAGGAGAGATAGCATCACCTTGTCTTCACCCCGGAGTCGACTTAAAAAACTTCGATATTTCGTTCCGTACGCGTACACTGCATTGTGAGTTCTGTACTGTCATTTTTCATAGTGAAACCAGTTTAGCAGGGATTTCCATTGAAACCAGAGCAGAACATAGAGCCTCTCTGTTCGAGAGAGTCATAGGTCTCCATGAAATCAATGAAGACTTGGTACACAGGTATGTTGAACTCTCGACACTTTTCCGAAATCATCCTTATCGAGAAAAGTACATCGGTGGTACCTCGGCCTTGCCGGAAGCCACACTGATATTCTCCAAACAGTTCAGAAAAAGGATTGATTTTGGCTAGCAAAATGTATGAAAAGATCTTATATGCTCTGCAGAGTAGAACGATTCCCCTGTACTTTGCACATTGTAGGCGATTACATTTTTTATGGATTGGTATCAGCATAGCTGAGTTCCAGTCCTGTGGCATGGTTTCAGTCCGCCAGATCATTCGAACAAGTTCCAACAATCTTAAGGATATAGTTTCACCACCATGTACAATCATTTCGGATGTTACCGATGCCTAAAGCTATTCCATTGATAACCGGTTCGTGAACCAATGCTATGCTAGTGTCTATATAGTAGAAATAACACTCTGAAATGGAGGTATGAGCTACCATTTTTTCATTAAGAAGTTTATAATCTAAATCTCGGCTCAGTATAACCTCGACTGATCTCCAGCAGATTTTGATACGGTCATTGAAGGTTTTTGACGAACTCGTGACACATTCCTTTCCTACACCACATATCCAACTTCAATGGTAAATCAATTGCAACAGTAATGCTCAGCATCCTATTTAAAAGTACTTACTCAGAGTCTCCTTCACAATAATGACAGCAACTATGTGTTTAGTCAAAGTGAACTGAGTCTCCTTATAAATATGAATGGTAAAATCACACCTATCTCCGTCTACATGACGGATCATTCACAAAGATTGTTTTTGTCAGAGCGAGCATAAATAACCATAAAAATAGAACAAGTCTTGTGTTAACCGTAATTTGAACCAAAACAAGAACATAATAAAAATGATGCGTGCAATGCTTGTCATGTGATAATGCTCCTTATTCTTACACAGAAGAACTACATCAAACAAATGTAGGAAGAAAATCGATCTAATAATGAAAAAATTACTAAAACCGGCCGTTTTGTTCTTTAACAAAATCTCTTTATTTATTTATAAATATTTAATGTGTATTGGAGTGTTTGTTTTTATTAAATTTACAAAATAAATTATGTTCATAAAATAAATTCAAATAAATTAGATTTGTTTATTGTTATGAAACTTTCGAGAGCTAAAGGTTATGAGCACGTAATTCCAAATTACTGGTTATAAACTATTTCATTGAAATATAATCTGTTTACCCGACGTCTCCATTATGATAATTGCCAACACGATAGTGATTTTTTCAATGTGTGTATGAGTATATAACAAAAAGAATTTTGCTATCAGCAAATTATACGAATCCGATTTTCGACTAAAAAATTATTAGTAGTAGTTTCCCAAAAGTGATAATTCGAAATGATTTTTTGCGAAAATTTCGAAAGCAAGTTGATTGTTACTATCAATGCGACTTGCTTCTCCCAAAAACACAAATAGTCAAGTTTTTTAGATTAACGCAAAGTAATCAACTTAAGTATAATCAATAATTTTTTCAATGATGTGGATTGGTAGATAGGCGAGTATTTATACAGGCTGACCAAGGGTTCAAATCCCAATCAGAGTAAAAAGCGTTTCATGTTCTTCTTGAAAATCTTCAATAACCCACCACACTCCGTTTTGCAAATTAACCTCAACCAATAAAACTGAATGAATTGATGAAGAAAGTTGTGGACGTCACCAAATAAGTTTGGTATAATGGTCTTTAACAGTCTTTCATATCAGTTCTTGAAAAATCATGACTTTCTAAAGGTGACGGTTTCTTCATGACGCCTTAACAAGAGTTGCAAAACAATGCATGGTTGAGTTTCCGTTCCAGACGTGATACCTTGTCGGCTCACATCACTCCGGTTTTAGATAAAAAAAAATGAAGACTTACCTCTCTGTTTCAAAATCTTCAAACTATATATTATTTCCAAAAACATATTTGTGAGATTAAAATTATTGTCTAAAAATTACAATAAAATCTTTTTATATAGATAAATAAAAACTTATTAGAATATGTTCTCGTGCGACTAACATTTCCCCCTTTCCCAGATATACCCTATCATGTTGTCACACTATAATAGTATAATGGTATTTGGATTGAAATCACAGCTGGTTATGCATGTCAAGGTCATGCAGTGTATTGACACAATTCAAAATAAACTTAAAGGAGAGCCGTCACACTTTCTTAAATTTAACTTTGACATTGGTCTAATACCACTTACCATGTAAGTTTATAGAGTCATTTTTGACCGTAGGCTACTTGTTGAATCGAAAATGATTTAGGATATCCAAGTATTATTATTAAATTACCTCATTTGATAAAATTCAATCCATACCGATAAAAATATATTGAGTCACTCAATAATTCACACTATTCCGTTTTGTTTTGTTATAGGGCTATTATTTTGAAAACGTATATTTTTTTGTCGATTTTTAAATTTTTGATTTCAAAAAATCTGAAATTTTGATATATTGTTCGTATTGACGAAAAAAAACTAATTGCTGCTTTTATTTTTTGAGTATGTACTCTGAATCGGAGTTATGCGCGGTTGAATTTTTGAGGCTTTTTCACGTAGTTTTGGTAATGGTGTCAATGTTTTATTAATAAATCCCATAAATTTTATGCGATTTACGTATATTTTTGCAAATAAAGAGCAAAATGATTGAATAATCGAAATGTGTAATTGAGAAATTAATAATTTTTCTCTTTTCCGCTAGGTGGGGAGTTAAACCTTGGTTTACTTCAAAGCTTATATCTCAAAAATCGTCATTTGTATTTTTTTGTTTTTCACAAATTTTAAAGTAAACACATGCAGCTATGAAATTAAAAACTAAAAAGTGAGAGATTCCATATGGATTTTTTAAACGATTTTTTAAAGTTTAGTATATGAAAAATTCACATGGGTTTTTACATCAAATTAATTATGCTTTACTAAATGTGAATCTAATATATTAAAAATTTTATATTTTAACATCTGTACTAAATTTGAAACATATTCTGTGCATTACACATTGAGAAACAGATTTTTATTGAGAATAAAGATTGGAGATTCCAACGATCGAAGATTGTGATTTACTTTCAACATCTTAACACTAACATAAGCATGAGACTATTATTAATAATTTCTTTTTTCTACAAAAATCATAATTTAATGAAACAATAATAATATTACAAACAAATACATTAAAAAATTAATTTATATATATTTTTTGCCACTAAATTGAAATAATTTTGATTATCAGAAAAGGGAAACATTTTTGCAATTATTTTATCGTGTGTAGTGTTATCCCGTAAAAATATTGAGACCTTGAGGTTCACTAATTGTTTTAATGTCCGAAAACCGTGAAAGAAATTGCTCCTGTAGTTCGATATCTCCTGAAGAGACATATGAAAATTTCATACGTGATTGATTTTTTTCGACTAAATTTCTTTCATTTCAAATGATTTCCCTGCTGTTGATATTTTCTCTCCCTTAAGCGATGCTCTCCGGGCTTCTCTTTTAAGTGTGCTCCCAATCATATCTGATGGACCCTTACCATGTGCAGTTGAAAAGAAACGCCATGCTGCAGGTTTTTTAAAATTAATGCTAAACATTAACGGGCCATTGATAGACCATATAAAGTAAAGTGTACTGGCTATTTTCTATAAACCGTAGATCGGTCGATTTATGGTTCCAGTAATGCCCCAATAAAAAAAACCAAGTACTGCTAAGGCCAATGATTGGCCATTCAAAGGTAACTGTATACTGGCTCTTTTCTGTAAATTATAGATCGGCCGATGATGGTTTTAGCGCTGGCCCAATAACAATAGCCACGTACCAGTGCTTGGACGTATTTCAAGGTCTGACAAACTCTGCTAGGGTTTTTACCGGATAACACTACAGTCGATAAAATAATTGGCAAAGTGTTTTCCTTCTCCGATAATCAGAAATACTAGGAATCGCCCAGTGGCCGGAACTCGGCTATTGTAAATAGACCTCCCAACCAAATAGCTACAACACATTATTATTTTAGAGTTTAATTAATTGATATTATAGATTGATTTTAAATTGTTGACCGAACAAAAAATTCAAAAAACAAAACTCACATTTTTGCCATTTTTGTCTGAAAAAATCGTCAAAATTACAAAAAAAGTATTTTTCGGCACATCTATTACTCAAGCTATTCCTACGATATACATATTGCCACACTTTGATGGAGCAAATATTTTAAAATTGTACCGCAAAAATATTGCTTACGTATTTATATATAGATTTCAAAAGTATATAAATTAATATTTTTATGTATTTGTTTGTATTATTATTATTGTTAATTATTAAAATTATGATTTTTATAGAAAAAAAATTTATTAATGCTTATGTTAGTGTTAAGATGTTGAAAGTAAATCACAATCTTCGATCGTTGGAATCTCCAATCTTTGTTCTCAATAAAAACCTGGTTCTCAATGAGTGCACAGAATATGTTTCAAATTTAATACAGAAGTTAAAAAATAAAATTTTTAATATATTAGATTCACATTTAGTAAAGCATAATTAGTTTGATGTAAAAACACATGTGAATATTTCATATTCTAAACTTTAAAAAATTGTGAAAAACAAAAAAATAAAAATGACGATTTTTGAGATATAAGCTTTGAAGTAAACCAAGGTTTAACTCGCCACCTAGCAGAAAAGAGAAAAATTATTAATTTCCAACTTACACATTTCGATTATTCAACTATTTTTCTCTTTATTTGCAAAAATATACGTAAATCGCACGAAATTTATGGGATCAATTAACAAAACATTGATCCCATTACCAAAACTACTGAGAAAGCCTCAAAAATTCAACCGCGCATAACTCCGATTCAGAGTACTCAAAAAATAAAAGCAGCAATTACTTTTTTTCTTCCGTCAATACCAACAATATATCAAAATTTCAGATTTTTTAAAAATAGTCGATTTTTTTTCGATGTACGTTTTCAAAATAATAGCCCATAATTACAACTTCTGGCGAGTATAATGATCTCAATAATATATTTTTCCAAATTAGTGGATCATTTCATTGTTTAATTCATACTATTCATTTTAATTTCGATAAAATGCAGCAAATCTAAAAATAAATGTGTATTTTAATCAAAAATAGACAAGAGTATTGTTGCATCGCAGAATTTGGAGACTCAAATGAATTGTGTGATAAAAAATAGAATTATATTATTTTCATTGTCAATCACAAATTAAAATAGATCAAATTTTGAATTCGATGACTTCGATTTAAGTCCAGCCCTTCTTTTTTATATAAAATTGTTTAAAAGTTACAGGATAATTCATAATCTATGTGTCGAAATTTTGCCTTAATACTTTACCTTCCCCGCTGTTACTAGTTTTTACAATTATCTTGTTATTTGTTGTGTCAAAAGTAGCCACGTAGACGAGTATAATTTTTGTTAAACCTTTTGGATCGATGACATAAATGATATATAAACTACATAAACAACTGACAACTGAATTGACTATATCTTCTTTTGATTTATATTAATTTTCAGAGTATGTTTGCCTTGAATAGATGTAGTTTTTCGGTTGATTTTAACATTTAAAAATTTTGTTTGAAACTATTTGAGTTTCTTGTTTTTACACACTTTTTTATGATCTGTCGTAACTTTCTTTCACTGGAATGTTGTTTTTCAGTTTTCATCACTATCACCTTCGAACAAACTATTGCAAGCTTGTGCTGCAAAGGGTTTTATTTTATTCTTGAAGAATTGGATTGGGTTTGAATACTAGAAAATACAGCTAAGTTAACATGCCATTGACGTTTGGTAATCTTAACGGCATATATTAAACCAGGAACAATTGAATTGCAGCTTGTCAACCCACATTGCTTGTTTTGCACATTCTTGTTTACTGCAACATTTTTTTTCAATTGTTTTTTTAATTTATGGCGGAGGTGTAAAATGTATTTTTCCAGGTCTACTGTTAACTAACCAAGAGGAGACAATAATACGACAAATTTTTTTTCAACAACCAAACTAAAACTCACTTACGATACAATTTTTAGCATGCTAGTAGTAACGTAATTTATTTATTACGCACTAGTACTTAATGCAATCATAACTGCTCAAATTTCAATAATAAATTTTAAATTGAAAAGATGCAAAGCATTATTGCATATAACTTTTTCAAATTATTTTAAATGATTTTTTTTGATTTTTAAAATAAATTCATTAACAAACTTCAATTTGTTTCGCACGTTATGTTTAAAAAAATTCATTGAAAACGATTTTTTCTTGGTTATTTCTATATTTATTTATTTATCTATTTCTAATTTATTTCAAGTTCCAACATAGAAAAAATAAAAATGTAAAACTTGCCCTGTGTTTAACACTTTCACACTCGTAGAATACTATACTTAACTATCATTCTGCGCTCATTTACTACAATATACTATTTTTAAGAGGTCGAGGTAGAGATCAAATTAAATAAAAACTTCAAAAGATAGTAAAACGAATTTTTATTAATTATCTACTACTTTGTTTTTAAATTATTATCAAAAACGTGTGTTCTTATTTTACCCTCTCGTCCATAACCTTGAATACAATCGGTTAATTAAGTTGGAAACATTTACAGTGATAGAGAATTTTATAAAGCTTGAATGAAAGCTAGACCAGCGGAGTCAGTTATGTTATTTCTGAAAATGTTATTTCTGGTGGGTTAGAAGTAAGGAGTGGATAAAAATCATCTAAAATTCATACAAAAGGTGATTTTTTCCATTTCATAACAATATTGTGAATCTTTTTCCCGTATTAACTCCAAAAAAATTGAAAAATTTACAATTATAAAAAAATTTACAATAGATATGTTTATGTATACATATAAAAAATTTGAACAAAAAATTGAGCGATTGGCTGATGTTTGAGGTTTGGATAGACAATTGAACATTTTTAAATTTGACGAGCCGATAAAGTATTTTTCAATGTTAATAATTTACAAGCTGGCATTCTTAAAACTTACCGTAGCCACCACAAACAGTTATGTATGAGAATAAATTTAACGTAAAACCAAACTATATTAACAACTTTTTCATTTGAGACTAATTTAATTCACGTTAGTGTATTCCAAGGCTCAGTTTTGTCCCATATTCTATTTCTGATTTATACCTACCAATTTAAAAAAAACGGTTTGGTGGTTGGTTTTGAAAATGGTAGTATACAGCACAAGCAATTCTTCATTCTGTTTACAAATTGTAAAATTAACAAATTAATAATTCGACCCGGTCGAGGTGGCCGAAATATGATCATTTTACACTCTGCCGAAACAACTGTTGTTGAATTTGAAAGTATTCGATTTTTTTACTTCACCGAAATTGAAAATTTCAAAATTGGACAAAATCAAGAGGGAAGAACAGGGTAGGCCTTTCCTAAACAACTATTTACTCAAAACTTTATGCTCTCGATCAAGAAAAACAACTACAAGGCAGCTTTTCTCCAAAACACGTCATCACTGATAAAACAAATGAACCCACAATTGGAAACATTTATCAATTCACATAAAATTACAGAAATATTCAACAAAAATGTAGTCCAAGAATAAATATTTAAATATCAAATCGATCTAGTACTAAACGACAATCGAACACAAGTTGTTAATATAAGATCTATATTACTACGCAACATTAGAACAGAAATATTATGGTACCTTTAAAGCCTAGTTTGCTCTGTTCCTAGACAAAAAGAAAATTTAACAGAGTTTGTCACGAGCTCAACCTACTGACGACACAAAGAAGACCTGGCATCTAAGTCTATTGATTTCTATGAAGCAGCGAACACATGTTTATATAAAACTTTAGCTCTGATAAAAGGTTTTGATGAAACTTGGTATATATATTTTTAACAAGAATCAAAACAATGCTATCAATCCACCAACGATTTATTACTTCCGGTATACAATATTTTACAAAACCCTTATTTGTTCGTACAATCTTCTTTAATGGTAGAAGTCAAAAATACGTCGTCATACCGACATAATAAAGAAGAACTTCTTCGGGATTCGGCAAACCACAAAAGAACTGTCAGAGAACTTACATCTTCACCATCATCACGAGATAATTTACCACATTAATTATCATAATTTTAATAGAAATGAACTAATAAATTCATACATTTTATACTGTTTAGACAAGAAGTTCATAAGTCTGTCCAAATTGTAATCGAATTATTTGTATGGTTTATGGCAATGTTAGTCGCAAACTACAATGTCTGTCTTCACACTTGGCACAAGATCCAACTCTCAACCGCGGATTACATTTGAAAGTTACTTGTAAGTATTGGGTGCGATATTAGAGGCACTCGGCATTATGAAGTGTGAAAACCAGCTAAAACTAAATTATATACAAGTTTATTGTGCATTGGAAAGAAAAGTTATTATTTTTCATCTAAAACAAGTCAAAAAATCTAGGACTATCTATCGTAGTTCCCATTCGATGGTATTCCCTGAGAGGCAAAAAGTCTAACAGATTAAATGATGTTGAAAATCACCTTCTTAAGTTCTTTCTTAACATCAAAATGGAAGGTTTTATAAAAGATTCATTTATTTCATTAAAATGAAAATAATTTAAAAATAATCAATTTCTCTCCGATATCTCTAAAATATTTTGAAGAAGTGTTTACAAAATTATTCCATAAGATTATTTTGCTCATGATAAAAATGTAAAATGATATTTCAGGAATTAAGACACAATTATCATGTTACATTTTTCTTTTCAGATTACGTCTATTTTGAGACATCATCTACAGCTCCGTTTCAAATTCGTAGAATTGAAGAACTAAATAAAACACCATCCGGAAATGTAGAAGCAAAAGTAATGTGTTTTTATCGAAGAAGAGATTTACCTGTCCCACTAGTTCAGCTTGCTGACAAACACCAAAGTAAGTACATTATCAGAAGGAGCATTGACCTTACGGCTTTATTTTGTCATAGACAAAAAAAGATATTACAATATAGATATTTATTTACATATTAATACCGCATTCACAGCGACATAGCAAATTAGTAGATGTAATTTAAATCTGTGCTGTAAACACTTTTTATTTTAAAATCTTGCTACTAATTTGATATCTAGGCCTACTACAATTACAAACGATTCAAATACTTACGATTCAAATTACAATCTACGTTTTAAACTCATATTAAATATGCCAAGATGCAAATTATAATATACTATCTACTAATTTGCTATGTCGCTGTGAATGATGTATAAAGCGTGATTTAAAATACGCTTCTCTATTGTTTTTAAAATCATTAAAACAATATTAAATAATAATTGGACAAAAAAAAAGTTTTCCAAGAAAACAATAAATCAAGTCAAAATAAAAGGAAATTTTCATCTCTTGTTTGTTATTGAAAATCTTACTTCGACTATTTTTGTTAAGTACTTTTTTTTATTCTTTTTTCATATATCGTTTTTTTTCTCAACTCGCGAAATTCATTCAAATAGTTGTTATGTGATGCATATATAATACAAAAAAAAAAAACGAAAACAATCCAAATTTTGTATGTGTGTGTATAATTCGGTATTTTTTGTGTGACGTATTTGTATAACGTACAGACATCTACAAAAAGAGAATAATATCGATTTGTTAAGATGGACCCTCATCTCATCCCACCGCGATATATATCTCATTCTCCATGTATATGTTATATTTTCTTACCAACTGTACTACATTTTTAACAATCCCACCTTTCTCATACCATTTTAATTTAACCCCCAATCTCTGTTACTTTTTTATTTTAACTTTTTTTTTTTATGTTTTTCTCATACCCAAAAAGTCTGTTTTGTTAATATAACCAGGGTGTTTACTTCTCTAACCAAACGTATATCTTTTCTTTATTTTACTAAATTAGTCCTTATCATTTAAACTGATTCAAAAATAATTAATGGGGCGTATACGTCATATTAATAAAAAACCTGTGAATTTTTTTAATTTTTTATATCCTAACTATAAGCATAGATTAGCGAACATTGTTATTTTTAAAGTAATTTAATAACCTTTTTTAGTTGCCGCGTCAGATGACTCTCCATTAGCAATGAAATTAAAGAAAATGTGGTTTAAAACACCTGTAAATGAAGAACAAGCCGCACAAGCTATTTTAGATCCCGCCTTAGGTAAGTATTTGCTTTTCTATACTAAACTATCGAAATATAAATTATACTAAACATTTCATCTGATATGAATGACAAAATATTAAAATGGGTTCAGGTAAATATGTATAGATTTTCCCAAATATTACAGTTGCAAAACCCCATAATTGTTGAGTAAGTATTCTATCATTCTACACGACAGAACACATAGAGGGTTTGTCTTTCGGTATATTAGTTGCGTGTCTGCTAAACTATCATTCAAATCTAACTAACCTTACTTGTTGAAGCGAATACAAGGTCAGATATTTCGAAATTTATATGATATTTGGTTTCATTATTTTATCAGGCTATGGACTCTTCAATTATTTTGAAATAAATATGGATAGTTTTAACTTTGCAGCTTTCATATATTTTCATACGTTGCTCGGTAAAACACAACATCTAAGTGGATGTTATGTCTGCGTAACATTTAATCCCGTAATTTTAATGTATGTAAATGCTACTAACTTCAAAGCAATTCGCATGGTTTTTGAGTACCACTCGACCACTCAACACCCAAAATCAGTTAGCTGGTATCTTATAATGGGACAGCAACACTTTGAACGCTCACCACTTAGCATTGTATTCTACCTTAACGATGATCCAGGAAGGATCGATTTATTAGAACAAATTGATCAACGAAAACTCAACAAGACACAAACCATCGCGTATCACACCTAAACACAGCGTCTCCCTCTTTATTTGCTGACACCGCAACACTTCTACGCAGCTCGAGATGGGAGACAAAAACAGCGCTATCATTTAATCATATCATAATGAAAAAAAAAACAATCTTGAAATATCAAAACAAAGTCCAAAACCGCACTATGTTCATCAATTTCTTGAAAGCAGGTTGAGATTGCTTTGGCGTGCGTAGGCGGAAACTGGCATACATCACAAGATTATTCCATCTGTCAATCATTCAAGAATACATAAGTTGTAAATCTTGAAGAAACCTCTATGCTGTTCTGTTCGTCTTGGATCTTTCACGTGGTTTCGGTACTGTCAACCATTGCTAGATATATTCAATTCATATTGAAGATATCGAAAGGCATTCGAGGTCATGTGTCAAATTTCAAAACGAGAAATTAAAATACAGTAAGATTTTGCAATTGAAGTAGCACTGCATCGAGTTTAGTTCTCTACAATATTCAATTTCTAAATTTCAAACTTTTCAAACTCAAATAAAAATAGTCTTTTTCTGATGATATCATCCTGCTGTCAATTTGCAAAATGTTCGAGAGGTGTGTGAACACATAATTCAATATCTGTTCACGACTAACTTTGAATAAAAAAAGTCATATAAAATTTGTGAAACATCGTAGAAAATTACAAAACAACTGTAAATGCCAGACTGTCTGTGGTAATTGGCTCTCATCTTCTGGCACAAAGACCATCACCAAATCTACACAAAAATTCATTCTGCTAATCAAACCATAGAACGTCCTACTACCTCGGAAAAATATTCTCAGCTGACATAAGAACGATCACCTGTGTGAAGAATTTGTAAATACACCACCACCGCGACACATCAGAAACAATATACATTTATAGCAGAAAGCAGTCACCACTGACCGGTTGAGCAGTCAAAAATATTTTGGGCAAGATCGAACTATGATTGGGAAGGTTTCGTAAAAAAAAAAAACAAGTTGCAACCAGCATTGATAGTAGTGTTAACTGTTTTCTTATATTGCTCCAATTTGCAACACCAGTTATTGATTCCTTTACATTAAGAATTTTGCAACTTTAGAAATAAGATCAGGCGGCGGCTCCCTTTGTTGGTCTAGAAACAATCAACGTCAATTGTTTTTATTCGCACAAGTTTTGATTTTATATCCTAGCATTGTCGGTTGATCCAATCAGGACATCTAATGTTAGGTCACAGCTTTACATTAAAGTTCGACTTTTAAGTGTTTTTGGTTGAAATATTCTATATGGTAAATGGGAGGCCTTTTCACCACTTTGTGGAACTATTTTAAGGAGTTTTTTAAAAAAACCATAGTAACCAAATTTCACATATACTATGGAGCAAATCATTAATGTTAAGCTTTACATTGAGGTACTCTATGGTGTTGTTGGTTGAAGATTGGCTGTTTATTTTCTTTTTTAGTAGTCTTATGTAGAATTGGTCACCCGAAAAGCGTTTCGAACACAGAGTGTGTTGAATGAGTTTCCCCACCAGAAGAAATCTGGTAGTGGTTTGTGGATATAGGCTAGTTTGCCACCGGTAATCATTCATTCAATGATATTGCAGCTCTAAAGCCTAGACCAGCAAACAACAATGAGCTTAACCATTCTTTAAGATTTTTTTGTGTTTGTATGAGTTAATGTTTGGTGTAACTTTATTTCTATAATCACGTACATATTTGTAAATATGTGTTGAAGGACCAAATATAACTGTAAATGTTGACAAGCTATATTTTTAAAAAGATACGCTGACCACATCATCATCCGTCCAAATGATTTCATTGATTTTTTTTTTTTTTTTTAATAAGAAGTGTTGTGTAGTAGGAATTACAAAATGTGTCACAACAACACATAGATACCTTTTAAGACGTAGGTCCCACAACAACATGCGTCTTGAGGTAGAGGTGGACGCTTTTTTTAAATCTTTGTGGATTGAAGGCACTCGAGACTATTGATTCGGGCAAAGCATTCCATGTGTACGATGTACGCACAAAGAAATCTCTTTGCATTCTATTACTATGACAGTGAGTAATCTCGACAGTTCGACCGCCCGCACAAACCGATTGACGAGTAAAACGGGGAAAAACATATGTCTGAGGCATTATGGACCTGATTTCATCCGAGCACTGCTGGTGACGATATTTATAAAAAACAACGAGATCAGCAACAGTGCGACGATGTTGCAGGGAATCAAGACCTAATGTTAAATCTCGATCACCAACAATTCGTATAGCTCGCTTTTGAACAGAGTCCAAAAGAGCCAGGATAGTAACAGATGCAGCGCCCCAAACTTGACAACAATACTCCATACAGGGACGAATATAGGACTTATAAATGTGGAGTAATTGATGCGAAGTAAAATATTTTTTACATCTATTGAGGAGGCCGAGTTTTCTTGACGCGCTCTTTGCCATGGCCATTATATGATCGTTCCAGAGTAAGTCATTGGATATTGTGACTCCCAATAAACGAATGCTTTCACATTCGTCTATTTGGTCCTCACACATATTAATTGAAATATCGTTGGGAAACTCGGTCTTTGATCTGGAAACAATCAATAGCTGTGTTTTGGTGGAATTAAAATTGACCAAATCTTTGTCACTCCAATCGGCGACTTTTTTTTAGGTCCTCGTTTACATTTATGGCAGCGTCTCTCCGGACGGGATTTATTCGTTCATGCATTTTACCCTTTGAAGATAGGGGGACGAATGACTTGTGCAGTGTACTATCATCTGCAAAACTATTTATTGGGTTACTGGTGATTTGCAACAGTTCGTTGATATAAATTAAAAATAAAGTGGGAGATAAAACTGAGCCTTGGGGTACACCAGCGTTAATTAATTTGGACTCAGAAGAAAAGCCATCTATAGATTAATTCAACTTTCTTTTCACAATTGTTGTATGCTTTCTGTTAACAACGTGAAATAATGTTTTTGTTTTAGCCGCTCTTGAAGAAGAACGTAGTAGTCCAAATGGTTCCAGTACTGAAAAAGGTGAACAGTTAACGTCGAAACAACGTCATCAAATGAAACAACGAGAACTATTTTTAACTAGGCAAGTTGAAACCCTTCCCGCCACACACATTAGAGGAAAATGTTCTGTCACATTACTGAACGAAGTAGAATCGCTGCTGAGTTATTTGAACAAAGACGTGAGTAGTAAAGTCGAATTCCAATAACTTATCTATTTTAAAAAATTGAGATGCATTAAAAGTTTTCTAAATTTTACATTTTTTGTTATTTTAAAATTAACCCAATTTTATTTTAAAATTTTCCATACGTTTAATGCGTCTCAAAACTAATCATTTTAATTAATTAAAAATTTTTTTTTTAAATTTGAATTTTTAGGATACGTTTTTTTATTCATTAGTATTTGATCCATCACAAAAAACATTATTAGCGGATAGAGGAGAAATTCGGGTAGGTAGTAGGTATCAAACAGACGTGCAATCTTTATTGAAAGAAGGTGAATTAGATGATAGAAATTTAAAAGAACTGGAAACATTAGTTTGGACTCCAAGTCATATGTTAAACGATAGAAAAATAGATCAATTTTTAGTTGTCTCAAGGTCAGTGGGAACATTTGCTCGTGCCCTTGATTGTAGCAGTTCTGTTAAGCAACCCTCCTTACATATGTCTGCAGCCGCTGCAAGCCGTGATATAACGCTGGTGCGTAGTTTAAAGTAATTTATTTTTTTGATTTCATCTTTAAACAAAAATTATATTATTTCAGTTTCATGCAATGGACACATTGCACAAACATAATTATTCAATTGAAGCAGCAATGTGTTCCTTAGTACCATCAAGTGGCCCTGTTTTATGTAGAGATGAAATGGAAGAGTGGAGTGCATCAGAAGCAAATTTATTTGAAGAAGCTCTAGATAAATATGGAAAGGATTTTACTGATATTAGGAACGATTTTGTGAGAGTTTTTAAACCAATATTTTGCTGTTGAAATTTACTAAGTCTAATACTTTCAGTTACCTTGGAAAACTTTAAAAAATATTGTAGAATATTATTATATGTGGAAGACTACAGATCGATATGTCCAACAAAAACGAGTCAAAGCTGTTGAGGCAGAGTCAAAATTAAAACAAGTTTACATTCCGAATTACGCTAAACCAAATTCTACTATATTAAATAATAATAAAGGTGGAATATTAAACGGAAATTCAAATGGTAGCAACGGTAGCAATGATGTACTAGCATTAAATGGCGGAAAACCATGCGAATCGTGTGCATCTTTGTCATCGCAGCAATGGTATGCATGGGGTCCACCACATTTGAACTGTCGTTTATGTCAAACATGTTGGCAATTTTGGAAGAAATATGGTGGTATTAAAATTCCATCTCGGCTTTCCGATACAGAAATAGTGGAAGCATTAAAAAAACGACCTATTGTTGAAACGGAAGAGGAACGAATAAGTGATATGTCTAATAGACAAATTCAAAGGTTTTTTCAGTAATTTTATTTGATATCCAGAAAAATTTGGAGTTTCTTGTAATATTTGATGATTTTTAGGTGTTCTATAGTAAATTGTGGGAAGGAATTTAAATTAAAGGCTCACCTAGTAAGGCATTATGCACAATCACATGGTATTGCCATGCGATCGGGATCCCCTCGTCCAATTATGAAAACTCGCACCGCGTTTTATCTACACACAACTCCTGCAACACGACTTTCAAGACGATTGTGTCGAAATTTAATAAGACCAAAAAAAGCAGCACGGCATCCTTCATTCGCAATAAATATACAAGATGTTAAACAGGAATGTAAGTTCACTTATTTAAAACTTTATTTCATTTATAAAATAACCAGATTTACAAATATTTAGTACAATTTTGTTATATTATAGTTGCGAAAGCAATCTCAAGTAAAACACCGTTAGATATAAAACAACTACTAATATTTAAGAAGAAAGATCGTGGAAGTGTAACGCATATCGCAAATCGTTTAGGTAATCCTGGTTCTGGTGGTAATGAATGGTTAATTTTAACACCTAAAGAAAATATGCCAAAACCAGAAAAAGTTTCATTTCCAAAACCTCCTAAAGCTCCTGATGGCAGTTTGATGTATGAAAAAATACCGAATAAGCACGATTTCGATAAAATTACGTTAACTACATCAGGATCTCCATCACTTAAAAGAAGAGCATATGATGAAGTAAATGGAATAGATAGTAAGTATTGTAAAACGACATTAAAATTAACCAATTATGTAAAAATATATCAAATCGTTTACAAAATTGACAAAAATTTTATGGTAAATTTTAATTTTCCCTACAAATTTTAGTTCTGGCTAAAATGTCTAATTGATTTTTATCTAGCAAATTATTTGATAATTTTTATGATACTTTTTGGTTAATTTAGGCCGTACTTCCGTATTCTTTAAATTTAAATGCTAATAAATATTTTTTTCTTTTACTGGCTTTTATTCCGACATGGATTGGGACGATGGTAAATATAATTTTTTATGACTTTTAAACAAGCATTAATGCAGCAATCAAATCATAAATATTTCTTCATAAATAAGTTGAAAATTAAAATGCATTAACATTGTTGTAGGTCCTGTAGTTGTACCACCACCTACAAAAAGGCCGAACAAAGATCCAGCTCCATCTCATAGACCTACACCAGAACAATATGCGGCGATGATGGCAGCTGCGGCGGCTGCCGGTCAACCCTTACCAAGGCACCATGTAAGAGAATTACTTTCCATAGGATAATTTCTCTAAAATTTGCATAACATTATGTCACAGAAGAAATTAACAAAATGTTTATTTAACTTTCGATTCCTTTCATTTTATTTTAGTTAAATGGAAAACCCAAAATAGCTCAAATGACCCGAACTGGGTCTGGGAGGAAACAAGTAATTAGCTGGATGGATGCTCCTGACGATGTATATTTTCGAGCTACAGAATCCAGCAGGTACGTGCTTGTTTATGTAAAGTTTAAGCCTATTTGTCGGGAGTTCCACCTGAAGGTTTAATTCAATCAGTTATTATTTATATGGGTAATCAGCTCATATAATGCATTGCCAATTTATCAACCGTGTGTTGATAGTTGTTCATGCTTCGCTTAGAAATACTTTGGTCTGGATGGGAATCGAATTTGGGTCCTCCATAACTTATGTTTACTTCACGCCCCATAACTTATGTTTACTTCACCCGAATTAAGTAGTGGGTAATATGCATGTTTGTAGATAGGAGGGTACGTTGGCCACTAAATAACCTACAGCTAGTGAGCTGTTTGGGTTCACATAAGAATGGAGGTTTTGCTTTCTATTCAAAAATGGTTCAAGTGGCCGGGGTCATCCAGAGTTTATCAATTTGTACTAAACCATCCACATATTCATATTGTTATACATAGATCACAATTCTGTGGTGTTTGACAGAAGCCGCTTAAGTCAAAATTCGTCAAATTTTATTATGTCTCAATACTAAGTGGCTCGGATACCCCGCCTGGACTTCAAGATTTGACGATTGACCATTTGCCCATACCTACAAAAAACAAAAATGTTGGTAAATATATGTTACAATGTAGAATCTTTCGATTTAGACTATTTGACCTACGTTATCTGAATAGATCGTTAAAGGTTTTATCTCGTTGCGTGTTAACAAAAAATTTTTTATAACTTTTTCATCTGATTTACACAAATTACAAACTTCAATTAAATTTATATAGTTTTGTTGTAAATTAGATAACATGTTAATTAAAAACAACATTGAAATAGACTAAAGTTAAATCAGTGTCTACTTATTGATTGTGTAATACATTTATTTTATAAAATTATAAAAAGTCTCAAGGTCTCTCTCTCTCTCTCTCTCTCTCTCTCTCTCTCTCTCTCTCTCTCTCTCTCTCTCTCTCTCGTCTCTCTCTCTCTCTCTCTCTCTCTCTCTCTCTCTCTCTCTCTCTCTCTCTCTCTCTCTCTCTCTCCCTCCCTCCCCTCCCTCCCTCTCTCTCTCTCCCCCTCTCTCTCTCTCTCCTCTCTCCTCTAGTCTATATCACGAAGGTCTTGGATGATGTCATCACGCCAAGCGTTTTCTAGGTCTTCCTCTTCGACGAAACACCAGCTGGTTGTTGTTGGACGCTTTTTTATCATTATATCTAATGGAGCCCTTTCTACATGACAAAACCGTCTAATCCGGTTGGATTTAAAGAATCCGATTACATCGCAGCCTCCAAGAAGCTGTCTGATTTCATGATTCATTCGGATTCTATACTGATTTTCAGCAACTTTACATGGACCATAAATTGTTCGTATGACCTTGCTCTCGAATGTTGACAAAATTCTACAATTAGAGGAGTCAGTCAGTATCCAGCTTTCACTTCCAAATGTAAGCACAGGTCGGATTAATGCTTTGTAAAGTGTGAGTTTGCACGACTGCGAAAGATGTTTTGATCGCAAAAGTTTTGAGTATGTGTAAAAAACTCGGTATGCGACAGAGACACAGTCTTTGATATCTGCCTGCATGTCATATGACGATTTTATTTCAGACCCGAGGTATTTGAAGTTTTCTACGCGTTCTACTTTAAAGTCGCCAGTATTCAGATTGCCGGGAGGTATGTTCCTGGATGTTGTTAAAAGTTTAGTCTTTCCGGTGTTGATGCATAATCCAAGTCGTTTAGTATTTCTTTCAAGCTGAGAGAGACTATCCTTAATATCGCTTGGTCTTCGTCCGAGAAGCGCAATATCATCTGCATAGCCAAGAATTTGACTAGATATATGTTTTGTGTCTCAATTCGGCTTTTTCTTATCGCGTACTCTAGCGCCAAATTAAATAGTACGGGCGCGATTGCATCACTTTGTCGAACACCTGATATTATATGAAAAGAATCAGAAACTGACCCTTCGATTACTATTCTACAGTTTGATCCCGATGTTGTAAGTTTGCACAGAGAAACAAGTTTCGCTGGGGTTCGATTGTAGTTTGTGCTGCGGATATAATGGTTGATTGAAGCGTTTGCCATTCTTCTTGTATGTTTAATGGCATCTCAGACGGGATGTCATGCTCTCTATGCTTTGCGTTACTATTTCCTGATATCTATTCAGCCTTTCCGGATGTTTAAATGCTTCGACATTCCAGCGTACGGTCTTTTATACTTGTCTATTAAACGTAGATGACAACTTGCAGTTGTACTTAAAGATGACAAGCATATGATCGGTGTCTATATCAGCACCTTTATATGATCGAACTTCAGTTACTCTTGTAGAGTGTCTCTTAGAAATCATGACATGATCGATTTGATTTTCAGTTCTTCTATCGTTTGATTTCCTCGTTGCTTTGTGGATTCTCTTATGAGGAACGGAAGTGCTAGAAATTACTAGATCATACATCATAGCCAATTCAGCTGCGCGAAAGCCGTTATTGTTGCTGGTATGATGCAACTGTTAGGGCCGATATGTGTTTTAAGTTCTGCAATTCTACCAATTTGAGCATTGAAGTCACCTACCACGATTTTTATATCGTGCCACGGGTTGTTATTGATGACTTCTTCGAGCTCTAGAAAGAACATTTCTAATGCCATCTGCTTTGTCTTCGGTAGGTGCATGAACATTGATGATCGTTACATTAAATTTTTGCGTGCGGATTCTCAGTGTGCATATCCGCATATTAATCGGGCAAAAGTCGATAACATGTTGATTCATGCGACGATGTATGAGAAATAAAACTCCAAATTCTCCTCCGTTTTGATGACCGCAATAGTAGAGAGTGTATTCCTTGGCTATTTCGTGGATTCCACTCCTTGGCCATCTTAGTTCTTGTAATGCCACTATATCTAGTGTGTAGCTATCGATTTGGTTTGTAGGTTATAATAGATCTCCTGGTCTTCTAAGGCTTAGCACGTTCCAGGTTTCCATTTTTAATTCGTAGTTCGGGTACAGTTTCCGAGGTCGTTCTTGATATGATTCCGAGATAATCCGAGGCCAGTACAGGGGAAATGTTATGGAAATGGGGTGTTAGCCCTTCGCCCAACCCAAATTTTTTTGAATGGGTTCGTTCTGCATTTTAAGGTCACCAGAAATAACCTTTTTACACGTTTATATAGCGAGCCGCTTGATCCAAGACAGGCGCTTGCTCCAAGCCGCCCTTCACATGGAGAACATACGCTTTTTCCACGTTTATATGGCGAGCCGCTTGATCCAAGACACACGTCCGTTACAAGCCGCCCTGACATGGAGAACAGACGCTTGAGTTGCATTGGTTTTATGGCGCCAATGACTCGTCATGGTGCAGAATCATTGAGTATAAGCAGTATTTACTCTGCCCTTCTCAACTACACCAACCTCTGCTAGCGTTACCCAGGTAGCAAGGCGTGGACGTAGAATTTCGGATTTTCGCTACCCAAGTCCCAAGGTCCCCTTTTTGACAATTGAAAGTTTCAGAGTCTTTAAATTTTGTTGGATTTAATATTTCCATTTATTTAAAAATATCACCATGAAAAAAACCATTATTAACATATTTTGATTAATATTTTGTTCAATGTAACTAATTAACTTTAACATATCACGCACTCTCGCACTTTTTTGTATCAGCACGCTACCATATTTTTCTCCTAGTTCCTTATATAACTGGCAGTACTTATTTTAATGCCAACAATTTTAGCTGGTTTTACCATTATCATAGAATTTTTTTGCACATAATTCACGAAGGTTGGAAGAAATTTCTTAGATATCAGATTCCGAACGTTATTCAGAAATTTTTAAATTTGTTTTTGTAACACATGCACAAAAAATAACCAATTTTGTTCTGAAATAAAATAACCAAAAATATATATGTTACACGATATGTTTTCATTCTTAAAAATAGTAGTTTTCGCATGCGAAAAGATTTGTTGCACGCGAAAAATAAATGTCACACATCAAAACAATTATAAAAAATATTTTTTGAGTTGAAAATATATTTTAAATATAAACTAAGCTCTTCATGTGAGATTTGTATCAAAATTCAAAATATATTACTAATTTGTTTATTTTTATTGAACTAGAATGTCAAATACTATTCCCAAAATCTTATTGGTATCCTAAATTATTACATTAAAATACAAAATTGAACGTCATAGGAATTAATTTTGTTAAATAAGTGTGCATGCACAATTTTTGTTAGTTTAAATGCAAATGGATGACTAACGTATCAGTGGTCTGCATAAATACATTTAAAATCTAAACAATTACACAAATGTACAGGGTTTTTCAGTAAGAACATAACAATTTTGTATTTAAATAAAACACAGAATAATTGAGATATCGAGCTGAAATTCATTTCATATACAATACACATGTTACATTTAAGAATGGAATTCGATCTCGGCCATATGACCACCGCGAGCACGTTTGCAGTGATCGATTCTTTGAATCCAATTTTCCACTACTCTTTCACACAAATCGGCTGAAATGTTAGCAATTTCGTGTTCGATATTGTTTCTGAGCTCCTCAAACGTTGCTGGATTGTTGTCATAAAGCAATGACTTCACGTAACCCCATAAGAAGAAATCCAACGGCGTTAAATCGCATGAACGAGGTGGCCATTCGACCGAACCATTTCTCAAGATTATCCGATTACCGAACTTCCTCTTCAATAGATCAATTGTTCGATTAGCTGTGTGGCATGTGGCACCATCTTGTTGAAACCACATATCACTGATGTCAAGTCCACTCAATTCTGCCATAAAATATTCTTCCAACATGCCGCGATAGCGATTTCCATTGACTGTAACATGGCGATCATTTTCATCGACGAAAAAATAGGGTCCAATCACACCCCCAGCATGAAATCCACACCACACGGTCACTTTTTATGGATGAAATGTAGTCTCTTAATGTATGAATAAATGCTATCACATCATAAAATATGGCCAGTCAACATTTCATGATAGGATAAATGAAACGGTCATTCCACGCCAAATTACCCAGAAAAAATTGAAAATGTAACACACTATCTCAGATTTATCTTAAATTTTCAGTAAATCAATAGGAGTAGTAGATTTTTTTTATAAGACTTCAAATTTGACGATGCAACAATACTTCATATTTTTTTTTGTTTTTGAATAAAAAGTTATTGTGTTATAGGGTTTACAATATGTGTCACAACAACACATTAATACCTTTTAAGACCTAGGTCTAGACCTAGGTCCCATAACAACTGGCGTTCTAAGGTCATGATGAACGATTTTTTTAAACCTCTGCGGGTTGAAGTTACCTAAGACTATTCCGGGAAACTATTTGGATTCCGGCAAACTATTCCATTTGTATGCAGTTCGGACAAAGACGTCTTTCTGCGATCTGCCAGAATGACAGCGTGGGATCTCGACCGTCTGAGTGGTAGCCGATTGTCGAGTGGAACGGGGGTAAGAATAAGTTTGAGGCATGATGCTGCTGATTTCATCTGAGCACTGTTTATGACGATATTTGTAAAAAACAACGAGGTCAGCAACAGTGCGACGATGTTGTAGGGAATCAAGTTTTGATGTCAAAGACCGATCACCCACAATTCGTATAGCCCGCTTTTGAACAGAGCCCAAGAGGGGCAAAGATGGAAACAGAAGCAGCACCCCAAACTTGACAACAGTACTCCATACAGGGACGAATATAGGACTTATAAACATGGAGCAATTGGTATGGAGTGAAAATTTTTTGCATCTATTTAGGAGGCCGAGTTTTTTAGACGCGCTTTTTGCCATCGCCATTACATGATCGTTCCAGAGTAGGTCATTTGAAACTGTGACACCCAATAAACGAATGCTTTTACATTTACCTATTGGTTCATCACACATACTGAATATAATATCTTTGGGGAACTCGGTCTTTGATCTGGAAACAATCAACAGCTGTGTTTTGGTAGAGTTGAAATTGACCAGGTTTTGGTCACACCAATCGGCGACATTTTTTAGGTCTTTATCACATTTATGGCAGCGTATCTCCGGGCGGGATTAATTCGTTCGCGCATTTTACCTTTTGAAGGAAGGGGCTCGAACGACTTGTGCAGAGTACTATCATCTGCAAAACTATTTATTGGGTTGCTGGTGATTTTCAACAATTCGTTGATATAAATCAAAAATAGGGTTGGGGACAATACTGAGCCTTGAGGTACACCAGCGTTAATTAATTTAGACTCGTCTAAGGAAACCGAAATGTATCGGTTGGATAGAAAATATAACATAAATTCCACAAAATAACAATGTTTTTTAAGAATAATAGGCAAAAATATGAGTTGAAAAGGGTAAGAATGTTACGTAGGTCACAATGGAATGACCCTTGAACTATACTAAAATTAGAAATTGTACAATCATTGCATCAAGACAAAAAATACAAGTTCAGGAACAGCCAAATGTGAAAATAGGATTTTCCAAGTTTTGCAATTTAAGGCGTAAATTGTAGGTTGTTGATGTAGCAAATTGCACACACTCAGTTTGTGTGTGCGCTAAGCAGTTAAATGTAATCTTACTCATTCATACTGCACATTTCAATGATGCGTAGTGTGAGGTCCTGAGTGTGTCCTAAGTCTCCTGAACCAAAATGTCTGGTGTGTGACAAGGAAAATACAAACTGTATGTATTCCTACCAATTCTCATCAAAGCAAACCGTCATATGTACCTCTTGCACATGTTATATGTATTGTGGCAGCTTTGGTCACTAAACCATTTGGTTGTAAGGCATCTTGAAAGATTTTCTCAGTAGGATCGCTGTAAATTATTGTTTTAAGTTGTTATCAATACTATAAGTTAAGACCACTAATGAATAGATTTTAGCTTTAAAAAAAGTGTATACAACCAATAGATCAAAGACATTTTTGAATGTACGAATATACTTCAATTATTAAAAATTCAAATCATCAATGTATTTTGATCTGAATATATGAATTCAAGAAAATATAGAATTGAAGTGGTAAAAATTTTTTCTATTTTTTAATTTTACCAATAATGTAAAAAATTTGCAATAATGAATTTATTTGGCTAGTTTAGATCAGTATTCTCTTTAAAGTTTACAATATTATTTATGCGCAAATCTTTATGAGTTTGACTATGAAAAGTTTTTCTACTCCAAAATTATAACTCCAGCCATTGCATTATCATCGTTATTTTAAGGAACACATAATATGAAGTATTTAAAAAAAAATTTTGTTAAGGTTTGAAGATACACTTTTACAGATTTTGACTTTGAAAAATTTCACGTCAATATAATTATTTTTTTCATATATAATTAAAGATTTGATATCTAAAATATATTTTGTTTTGAATTTATCATAAAAAGAGCTATAAGTGGTAAAACTTTGAGCTTTCAATCACTTCTATAGTAGCTGAGAAATAATATTTTGAAACTCAAAACACACATTTTGGACTAGGAAAAAATTCAACTTTTCAAAAAAATTTCACTCCCAACCCCTTCCAAATAACATTACAAATGATTAGCCGACGGTATAGTTTTCATTCAATCTTCAATCAATTCAATTTTTTTTTTTCAAAAATTCACCTTTCATATGGCACTTCCCCCGTCAAGGTCAAAAATCATTCAAATTTCTACGCTCAACTCTTGGCAAATTACATTTCAAATGATGAGTCGACCGCTATAGTTTTCATTCAATCTTTACATTTCCTATATTCGTGATTCTTTTAAAAAAATTCCATTATAATGTTCGAAGTTAATAAGGGGTCAGGGACAGGAAAAATATTTCACATTGTTGAAAATAAGTCGAAAACTGTGCTTTAAAAAATTACACGAAAAATTGTTTTGAACTAGAAAAAAATTCACCTTTCACATGACACCACTCGTCAAGTTCGAAAATAATTTTTTTTCGATTTCTGTAAATCAAACTCGATACATTAAAAAAAACTTTTTTATTCGCCCACATATTAAAGTGTTACTCTTTTACTGTGATTTGCCTTAAAGTGTCACTTTTTAACCATATTTTTTGTTGTCATAGTTACGTCCAAAAAAGTAAAAAATGTTTGTGTTTGTTTAAAACCTATACAAAATAGAAATTTTTATCAAACAAACCTTTCAAATCAAAATTTCATAACCCAATAAAAATATTTGTTATTTTTTGTTGTCATAGTTATGTTATACGATTTGTTTGAAAAAAATAACAAATATGTTGGTTAAAGTTTACATGTTTATATTTTTATGTATTTCTTAAGTATTTATAAAATTTTTAATGTTGTTTTAGATTAAGCAATTTTTTATAAATATTTTACTTGCGCTTCAAATGTGGATGCAAATCACGGCTGCCGCCTCAATTCACAAACTCCACATACGTCCAAAAACCTTAGATTTACGTCCTTGCTTCATAATGTACTATTGTTTTTCTATATCCTTATAACTGTCTATAAAATACAGATAAAAACAAATATTAACATTGTTTTTGTTTTCAGTAGGTGAGGACAAATATATGTTATAACTGTAGAAAATTTCAAGTTGATAGCACTTATAGTTTGTGAGAAGAAATTTTTCGGTTTTTTGCTTATATCTCGAAAATTGTGCGTCCTACCGACATGAGCACTCCATGCAAAATGAAAGCTGATTAAATTTACTACAAGTTTTACTCAGCCAAGTTTTTTGATATCTTGTATAGTTTTCGAGATATCTGCTCTTGAAAGTCTGTAATTTTGGAAAACAAATTTTTGCTTCACATTTTTGTTCTTTTTGACCGACTAACTCTTTAGCAATGCACCGAAAAACTAAATGCTGGCCAGGGTCGTAGAGCATTAAATTCTTTTCAATAATATATATTACTTTACTATTTTATCTATTTTCCTTCAAATGTTAAAGCAGTTTCAGTGTTGAGCGTGAAATCGGAAGCTTTGCGACAATTGTCGACTAATGACTATCAATTTCTCACCATTTCCGCCAACGTATTAGTCGAAATATGCACCATTATGTACACATATTCAGTACTGGACGTCTAAATAGCACATATGCTCATTTTAGAATATATACTTGTAGGCCCGCTAACGAGGTTCCTCACACTTCATTAAAGAAGATCTAGACCATTTTAATGATAAAATACTTTTCTATGACCATGTTTGTGCATATATGAAAGTCTATAAGACATTGTGATGGTTTTACAAAAGCCAAACCATTGTGATGGTTCTACAACCATTAAGTAGAGATGTGACGTGATATTTAGGTAGCAGCTACTTTTTCACTGTTACTCAAAAGTAGCAATCACTGCCTGTTACTAAATATTAAAAGTAACAGTTCCTATTATTTTGTTCGCTGTGAATCTTTGAAAATAAAATTCAGCCTGCTACTTTAGTATTTTTTTCTTTCAAAATAAAAATACTGTTACGATTACAAAAAAACCAAACGATTACAGTCACTTCCAGAAAAATCAAATCAACAAAACACAACTACAAATGAATGAAATGAATATTGTTGTTCTTGTATTTCGTGGAATTTGGGTCAACAAAAAATAAAATTGAATGATTTTATGAATGAAATCAGCATAACGTAAAGTAATCGAATATTCTACTATTTTCTCAAGGTTTCTAAAAAGTCACCTCGAATTAACTAGAAATTAAGCAGAATAGTATATAAGCAATTGCCGCTTGTAGAACAGTAATTAGTTTTATTTTAAACCTGCGATAGTGAAGTTAAAATTATAAAGGTAATTTTTAAATTAGTTTTTGTGAATAAAGTTTTAAGTTTTATTGAGTAAAAATATTTTGTGTATTATTTTGAACGCTGTGTTACTGGAAATTTCTACAATAAACCATTTGAGTTTCTGAAGCTGTTGAATAAATATTCTAGTTAAGAATATTGTTTGCTGTATTGTTGTTTCCTGATGTTGTTGTGGAACAATTAAAGGGTTGAATACTTAATAAAATCTGGTGTATTTGCTTACTAATCACTGATCGAACTCAGAAAGAGATTGGGAATTACGTTTATCGAATTGAGAGTAAGGCCAATTAATGTTAAGATTTCTATGATATCACTAAAAATCACTTTCTATGATATTTAAATAGCAGTGATTTGTTTTGTTTCTTGTTCGTATTTTTTTATTTGAAAAGAAATAAATACTAAGCAGTTTAAATTTTATTTTCAAAAATTCACAGCGAACAAAATAATAGGAACTGTTACTTCTAATATTTAGTAACAGGCGGTGATATTATAACAGACACTAGTACTGTATTCGAATTCGTTTAAAGGATTTTGATAGCTACATATTATTATTAACTAGGATCGTTTTTTTTTTGTGATGTGATTTATTATTATTTACACAAACAAAGTCGTTAGTATTGTATTTGAATTAGTATACAAAAGGGCTATCTAAATTCTAAGTATAAGTATTTTTCTTTAACATTTTTGTTTTTTTGGCTGAAAAAAATGTAATAGTTGTAACTGTTATACTTGTTTTGTAGGATTTGGCAATTAAAATTATTAGAATAATCAAATTAAAAATACATTGAATGTATATAATGAACTTTATTTAAAGATATTTAAATACATAAAAAAACGTTATTTGATAATATTACATACTTGACTTTGGACTTTTTTCTTTATTTTTTAAAAATCGCACCTGTTACTAAAGTCGCTGTTATTTTTCACAGTGATTTGAAAGTAGCAGTAACAGTTTGTAACAGTGACTGAAGAGTAGCAGGTTTGCCCATCTCTACCATTAAGTGAAAACGAAGTTTATTGACATAGAAAAGTAAATTAACATAAAACGTTACATCAGTAGGTACCATTCAGTCAATTTCTTGCTCTCTTGGGTTGAAAGCACCTTGATCGTCGACTTCGTTTTCATCTTCTTTTTCTCTGTTATCTTCTCCGTCGGATCCTTGTAGGGAAACGGTCAGAGGATCCTCCTGTTCTTCTTCATCCTGGGATTCACTTTGAGGTACCCCGGTCAGGCAGTTCATCTGGCAATTTTGACACGCTGGGGAACATTTGAGTCTTGCCTTTTTTCAGCCACATTTGGCGCTGGCACAGTCTTTCGTGCATCAGCAGAAAATCATTTTCAGGAAATGATTGCTTTCATTTTGTATTGAGTGGTCATGTCGGTAGGACGCAGTTTTCGAGATATAATCAAGAAACCGAAAAATTAGGCTTTCAAACCCCCCCTCGCCCACGGCATAGGGGCTATGTGCGGGGACTTTTTATATGTTCACCTCCTAACTAGTCCAAAGAAAGTTACGAAGTCAAAAATTGTGTTCCAAGCATTTCCCTTTATACCTTTTCGTTGACTTTTGCAAAAACTTTTTTTATAGAAAATATTTTTCTTAATCTTCATCAAGGCAAGATCGAATGATCCAAACATTAATCAAAATTGCTTTTCTATTTGAAAAAATAGCATTCGACATGACACATAGGGCAGGGCTGAACGATGCATACAAAGTCGGTTGTGATGTAGTAAATTTCCAAATCCAGAATAACCTCTTCTTTTGCAACACATAATGCTCCGTCTAATTCAAATCATATTCCAAATCTAGTTGATAGCGCTAAATGTTACATTAGTAATGATCTATATGATGATCTATAAAATAATGCTTTTTGAGTAGGAGAAAATTCTTCCGAATCATCCGCATCCAAAGAAAGGCGCAAAATTTTACAAATTCCAAACATTCCGCTACATTTTTTAATTGCGTTCAGAAAAATCTCACCGCAAATTGATTTTTGTTTCAATCCCAAATGGTTTCGGCTTTCGAGTACAAGTTCAGAACTTTTATCAATGATCAGTTTTTTTAGTGAACTGAACTTTTAGCGTACCACCGAAATCTTTTCGCTGATCGACAGGGGCTCGGTAACGGGCGACTAGAAATCAATGATCTGAAAACAAAAACGCATAGGATCTTGATGAAACTTTGGTATATAATCCAGGCTAACTCGAAAATGGAAGATCTGTATTCATTTCAAAATTAAGCAAAATGGCGGGGGTCTCCCGAACACTGTAAGTTTAAATCTTCAATAAGTCCTAACCCTTATTGTTACTTGGTATATAAGGTTTTAGTTTTGTCACTGCCGGTTCAAAATATGTTTTTTGAAGTGTTTCTCCCTACTGTAGCGTACAGCGTCAATCAATATGAGAAAAATTTCATTAGCTTTTGGGGTATATTGGAACAAAGGATTGTAAGTCTACCATACAACAGGTGAGTTTTCTCACTCTGTATTTTTTTTTGAAGCATAGAACATTTGTTCATGAACTAATTTTGATGACACTTTAAAAAAGATGCTAATATGGCAGAAGCTGATTAGTTTTTGAGCGATATTCAAAGTGGTGGGGGGCCCTCGGGCACCTGCCTGTTTTTTGAAAGTTTAATAACATCAGTTCCTGATAATTGATTTGATTAAACTTGGTATATATGTTTAGAGTATGATTTGCACAGACTTCCAGTTTCCACTTCCGGTAATTTTTTTTTTACTGTTTCTATTCACACAACAAAATTATGTTGGGATACTACAGCTTTCTTAATGTTTTTACAATTAGAATTTCGCGAAATCTATAACATCGGGCAACCTTTAATTGGAGTATGTATTTGATGAATATTAGCGCTCCATATATATCCAGAATATTTTGTTTCCAGATCTGTGGTGAAGTTAGCCTATGCATTAGTGTCGCAATATTTTTGTTTTTCAAAATGTGATTGATTTTTCATTTCAATCGTTGAGCGTTATCATGACGCATTGGGTTTTTACTATTTCATTACATACTAGGCGAATTAAATTCATTGCGTTACTGGTACTTAGAAGATTTTACCTAATTGCAATTGAGTCATCATTTATTCCTTCTGTTGCTTAAGATTCTACTAACATTTAAGTAAATATTTTTTAATATAAAATTCATTTTATTTATTACAGAAAAGCTAGAAAAAGTTTACCAGTAGTTGATTTAAGACGAGCTGCAAGAAAACCATGGCGTAGCTTGCAGAAACCTTTACCTAAAACTGGAACTGATTTACAGGTTGTGATCCTAGACTGACCAGAGCCTCAACCGCATCCATATACAATGGAAGCTCTGCTCAATTAACTATTATAAAAGAGTGAACTAATGTTCTTTTATGATTGACAAAATAGCAATTCTGTGTCTAATTAAATTACATATTTAACGTGTATTATAAAATGTTTATTTGAAATAAAAAGATCTATCCAGTTAAGGCATTTGTTGCAGTGCGATGTTAAAATGAGTGTTAATTAAAAGAAATTTTATTTTAAATTAAAATGAGATAATAAAATACAAACAATAAATTTGATTTATTTCTTTTAAATCCATTACAACCAGTGTAGTTGGTTTCTCAAATATTCTTATTTAACAAAATTTAAGAAAAATTTCAGAAAAGTACCAAGTGTAATTAAAAATATGTAAAAAAGAAATAAGTGTTATAAAATGCATCCAATTTTATGTAAATCGATTTCAATTAACATGAAATTGAACAAATAAATGTTTTATTCTTAACACTCGATCAATGTGTGATTTTATTATGTATAAATTCTTTAGATAATATTTAATTGTAATGCTGAAAAACAATGGTGATTCGATTGTTAATAAAGAAAGATATGATAAACACCAATAATCTCATCTTGGTGTAGTTAAAACAATAAAGTACTCTATTGGAATAGAGAAATGAAATAAATGATCGAAAAAGTTTATGAATGTTGTTTCACTTAGTATAAAAATCACTGAAACAATTTGTTTATATCTTTTTGCGTTTACAAATCATTAATGATAATTATATTAACTAAAATTTATTTTAAGGAATTAGAATGAATTTAAATTATAGTTTGTATGCTGTATACCAAATTAGATTTATTTCTATTGTGTAACTGAATTGTGTTAAAGGATTATGAATGATGTTTTTTTTTATATTACATGAATTTTTTTTAATTTAATTTTTAAAGATTAATCTTAATTGTACCTGTTATCTGTGCTACAGAAATATAATTTAGAAGGAACAATTTAAAAAAAAAATAATTTATGAAAAATATTGTTTATTCGTGATGTTGAGAATAATTTTGAAAAATTATTATTTGTTCATTACTCGAATTTGTTTCAAATTTTTAGATATTATTTATTATGAATAATATACAGCATTTTTTAAACTCTCGGAAGATATGATTATCATTAATGAACAACATAATATATTCTGTTACCGGACTTACAAACGACCATTTAGCTTTACTGTTTTAAATCCCATTATTGTCATACTTACAATCCTCAAAATTTCTACATTTTTTATAAAAATGTAGTGTTTCTATTATTAATATAATTCAATATAACTGTTTTTCACATATACGTAAATTCATTTTCACAAAAACATTTATTGTAACAATAACATGTAATGCACAGATCTATCTAAAAAGCCCATAAGTACTTTATTGATTGTATTAAAAAAAAATTGACTATATTTCTGGTAACTAAAGTCTTCGCAATAAATTGAAATAATTAAAAAATTTAATAAAACAAATCAGCAACGTTTAAAACACAAATATAAAACTTAATTTCTCAAACAAAATAAATTATATTTTTTATAAAATTTAAAATTTTTTAAAATAAAAACAATAATATAAAATATGTAAATGAACACAAAACTACATTTGGAAACACATGTTATTATTTTCTTTATTTAAATTAAAAATAAATAAAAAAAATGCAAATTTAGGTTTAAAATTATTTTTTAAGAATTTAATTAAGTAATTAATTTTTATAAGAATTGAAGTTTATATAGATACAAGAAATAACTTAAATAAAATGTTTATTGTATTGATTTTTTTTATTGTAAAAAGATATTTTTATTTTAAATTTATTATTATTATATTATTATTATTATATTATTTGTTTTGTTTTCTATTATATATAATTTTTATTATAAAAAAAAAAGTTTTCGCGATAAATAGTTGTAGATTTTATTGAAAAAGAAAAAGTAAAAAAATAAAAATATTAAATAATTGTAAGTAGTAATTTTAAATTTTTAAATATAAAACATAAATTAATTTTTTTTACTAAGAACACATTCATATTATTTAAAATAAGGAGTTTTTAATGTCTAGGTTAGAGAATCGATTTATCTTGTTTTAAAAAACGCAATATAGTTAGTTATTATAAAAACGTAACGTTTATTTATTTTGATTTATTTAAGTTATAATAAGTAAAGTTTGATTTTTTTTTATTTAAAACAAATACTAGTTTTGATTTCAATAAGATAATTGTCAAATTTTGTTATGAAATGAATATGTTGAGTACGATTTTATTTGTTTTTTTTTACGTTTGCATTTAAACCTATATAAAAATTTCATCTCAATGCAGTTTGAGTTTATAATTTGGTTATGCGTTTTAAAAAAATGACAAACCAATTTAAAGAATAACCCAGTTACAGTTTGATATGTTGTTTATGTTTACGAAAATTTAGAAATTACGATTAAGGAAGAAATTTGAGAGATTCGAATTGAGAAATTCGATTTAGGGAAATTTCGAAATATAGAAACGATTTATAAAGAAATTCAAAATTAAGTTCGAAATATAAATATGATTTATAGAAAAATTCGAATAATATAAGTTCGATTTATAGAAGTTTAACTGTAGTTATATTACTTATATCTCATCCGGCTCGAGTGACCAAATTTCTTCTGATACCATTTTGTTTTGGAGTTAGTTCAAGTTTGTTACTTGGCATTATCCAACAATTTATTTATTCAATTTTTCTTTTCTGAAGCTGTGGAATTTTCAAATTATTTCAAGTAATTTTTAGTATTTGTAATGATGATCCGCTTAACACGTAACGGTAAGGCGGAAATATCTATGTTCAAATTAATTGCAACCTAACAATTTTATGTCATTTGGTATTTAAACAGGTGACAATGCAATAGCAATAATTTTATACAAAGACTTTTTATTTATTTAATTTATTATTTAGTAAAATGTTTAAATTAAAAAATGGTTAATTATTTTCAGATTTTTAAGAAAACATCAACCACACATATTTTGTTACACAACCGAAATTAAAATGTATCATTATTCAACGCAGTTTGTCTTACTAAAGCTTATGTTTTTTGTATGGTTTGGTGGAGAACCAGTAAAACGTACGTTTAGTTGTCGCTATTATTCCTTTTCACTGCTTTCCCCTAAAACAATTTAATTGTTTTGATCTATGTCTACTAAGCAAATTTTGTCACGTTAGATTGCAAATTTAAGCTAGTTGTGAAACATAATTTGTCCGCCTAAATTGCAACTTCACTTCAATGTGCAACTCAAAATTGAATTTTATGAATTAAAATTATAAACCTACAATATTTTTATGAAGAAAGTTTGTTAGGAAATAAATATATTTTTAATATTCTCGTGGTGTTGCTAGTTTAATTGTAGTAAAGGTACCGTTTAAAGCCGCATATAATTGCAATATTCTTTCGTATCAATTTAAAGTCTGTGATATTAGTATCCGTCTATACTCATTTAACAATGTGCTATTTCGTACATTCTGTATTGAAATATCCTCCATGAACATAAAATATATTGCTAATTAAAACCAATACTTTTCAATGTTTTGTTGTTTGTTCTGTTTCGCCTTTATCATAAATATTTGTTTAAATATTAAATTAAATATGTATTTACATTTGTTCCTATCTTAATGTTAACCGTAACCGTAACCTCTTGAAAGACAAAGTTATCCTCTCGATCAATTTCGTTAGTTTTTATAACATATTTTGAAGAAAAAAGAAACTCTTTGCACTTCTTAAAATTTCATTCACAAGTTAAAATTTTTTTTTTCGTTCCTACTCATAAGAACGAATTTTTATTTTTTTATTTCACCACTTTTGAGACGATTTTATTTTTAATTGTTAGTACTAAAAGAATCAGTACTTTTTCGGCCTCCTTTTTTTTATTTCTATAACAATACTTGCATAATTGAATGAACAAAACACTTGACTGATTTATTTTTACTTTCAAAACTGAGAAAATCGTAAAATTTAAAACAAATATTAATCGTATAAGCATTTGAAATATTTACTTCAGGGTTTAAAACGTCCCTTACATCACTCCTTTACTTCATTTTTTCAGTAAGAGTAACCTATAACAAATATAACATTCCCAAATACAGGAATGAAGATAAAAAATATCGTTGTTATTTTTAAATCGAAATAAATATTTACTTTCAAACGCACACACACTTAATTTTTGTTTTAAATTTGTTATTTTCTTCTGGAATGAAAAAAATAAAAATATCTACAAAGGAGCGAAATAAAATAAGTTGAAATTTTTTACTCTTAGGAGTAAGAATGAAAAAAAAATTTAACGTGGAATAAAATTGTAAATAATAAAAATTAAAATAAAAACAAATTTTAAACATTGTTAATTCTATTTAGGAGTAAGAACGATATTATAAAATATTCAAATTTTTTCCTATCCTAATGTTTACCATATGCAGTTATCATATCAATCAATTTAGACATAGGTCTAAATACCAGATTATAAACAGAAGTGTATTTAGGAAAAGTTTGCAATTTTATTTTATTTGAGCACTTTTTGTACTCCTCAAAATTTCATTTACAAGTAAAAAATAGTACATTATAGAACAAGGTTGAGAAGTAAGCTATTATTGACCGAGAACTTTTAGATCCTGAGGCGCGTAGCGCCGAGGGATATAATGTTCGAGGTCTATATTAGTCTTCTCAACCGAGGTATATATATATAATTTTTTTAACTACGAACACTAATTACCATATTTGCTTTGATTAGATTTTGATATTAGTCATTTTCCATTTCATTTTTTAAATATCTTAAAATATCAAGTAGCCTGGAAGTTTAGTTTCATACAAATAAAACGAAATAAAGGAATGCAATTATTATTTGTTTTTGGTTTTTTGTTCATTTCAATTAAAAATAAAGGAAAATTTGTCATTATTAACCTAGGTAATGTTTTGTTATTATTATTGACCTAGCTTGAGAAAAATTACTTCTCATTGGGGCATTCGAGTAAATAATGACGATTTCTCAAGTTAGTAGTTAAAAAAATATTTTTTATTGTACGTGGAAACTTTTTATTTTTTTATTTCACTTTGGAGACGATTCTATTTTTAATTTTCTTTTCATTCCATATACAGTACTTTTTGTCATCCGTTTCTTATTTTTATAACAGTACTAACATAATTGAACAAAACATTGAGTCAAATGTTTTTTTTATTGTTAAAATTATCAAATTTAAAACAAATATTGAGTGTGTCAGCATTGGAAATAGTTATTTCAGGGTTTAAAACGCTCTTTACATCGCTCCTTTACTTCAGACTTTCAGTGAAAGTAACTTATAACAAAAATAACATTCCGAAATACAGGAGTGAATAGAAAATATTGTTCTTACTCCTAAATCGAAATATGTAACTATTTATCTTCAAACGCTTACACTTAATTTTTGTTTTGAATTTGGTGCATCGTTCAATTAGGCAAGTATGTAATGTAATAAAAATAAATAAAAAGGATGACTAAAACGTACTAGATTTCTTTTTCTGCATATGAAATGTAAAAATAAATATTAATATAATCCTCTTTCCATAAAAATTCTTCTCTTACGAGTAGGAACAATATCAATTTTAACTTATGAATATTATTTTGAGGAATGAAAAGTGCGCTCAGATAAAATAAAATTATAAACTCCGAAAAAAATAAAGATATAATCTACAAAAGAGTGAAATAAAATAAGTAAAAATTTCACTCCTAGGAGTAAGAACGAAAAAAAATAAAATTTTTAAGGAGCGCTCAAATAAAATAAAATAGTAAACTCCGTTATTTCGATTTAGGAGTCAGAACGATATTTTTTTATTTTAACTCCTTTATTTTGGAATGTTGTTTTTTTTTCAAATTTACTCTAGCTGATAAAATGGAGCAACGAAGTTAGTTTGTAACGTATTCTAACACTCCGATTACCGAAGGCAAGTCATGTCACTTTAAATGACTAAAGTCACATCACATCAATTTTCGTATTGTTGAAGTCGTTTTTTACGCCACAAGTCATTTTATACGACAAATGTCACTTTAAATGACATTTTAGTGGCCTCAATTTTTCATGTGACAATAATTTTTTCAAACGTCTTTAATTGTTTTTGTGAAATTTAAGAACGTAAAATGTAAGTTTTTTTAGTTTTGGAGATTTTTCGATTCAGAATTTTTAGTTTTAGTCGTGACCGTTTTTATCGATTTCAATAATACCAATTTTTAAGCGACGTGACATGACTATAGTCATGTCACATGATATGACACGACTCCAGTAATCGGGGTGTAAATCTGTGGTTGTAGTTGTTAGTGCTCATTAGTCATTATTATAATGGGTTTATTGTTATTTTGCACTTTTTTTCATATATTATCTTTACTTTAGTTATTTTTTTTATGATGTTTATCATTTAGTCTACTTTGTTGCCATTTGATCCATTAAAATTTTCACAAATACTTAAGTGTGAACTTATTCATCGATGCATTATCGTATACGATCTTGTTGTTCAGAAAAATATTTTTTCCAACCATTTATAGTAAGCAACTCATTATTATATTGTTTTGTTTTAAAAAAGTGAGTTTTACTCGAGCATGTATGGTTATTATTGTCGGCAGGTAGTAAGTGATTACTTGATTTTTTAAGCAATACAAGGTAACAAAACTATTTTTATTTAAATTTCAAATGATTAATTTCACAACCCAACATTAATTCTTGCTTTAAAATAAAAATATGTATCATAGAAAATCATTTCAAAATATATTCACACTTTAAGGTTGTAACTAAGTAAGACATTAACAAATTATTGAAATTAAATTAACAAAAAAGCAGATAAATAGGATATAATAGTGGTGCTATTTAATATCAAATCATCATAATAAATCAATAAAAAAAATACAATTAAAGGTAATTCAGTAATTTCTAATTAAGGATAGTTAAGTAAATGTACAACTATTGTAAATTTATTTTTTCTTGCCATTTAAAAATACAGATCTTCAATAATGATAATATAATAATTATAATAAAAATAAATAAAACTTATTTATTGTTGTTGTTTTTATTCGATTCTTTAACTTCGTCATTCAGACCTTCTTATTTCTATTTAAAAAAAATTAACAAAAACGAACATTTTTGAAATAAATAAAATAAGAAAGAAACAAAAATTTCAAAAAAAAAAATAACTAAAAATTACATAATTAATTTTTTTTGCATAAAAAAAATTCACATTACAATGTTACACATAGTTTAAATTTTGTCACATTTGCTCAAAGGACTGATATTTATACATAAAAAAAGTCAATAAATTTGCTGTTTTAATTAAAGCATTACTTCCTTTACACTGTTTTTTTTTTAATTGAAAAAGAAAAAACAAATAAATTTAGATAAAGCTAATAAAAAAAAATTATAAAGGTAAAATCTCTAAATTAAAAAAAAAAAATAAACTAAATAAAAAAAAAGTATTTAAAATTTAATTTATTTATAACGGTAAAACTAAATAATTTTTAAATTAATGTTAAGTGTATAAAGAATTTTTTTTTGCAGAGTAATTTAAATGAATAAAATTTCATATTAATTTAAAAGAAAAAAACAACCAGCAAAATTTAAATAAAATAAATAAAAATAAATATTGAATGAACAAAAAAAATCCATGTGCATAAATTAAAAACAAAAAATGATTGAATCTTTAATTAAAATTCTGTATTTTCAATTTAATGAAAGTTATTTCAAAAGCACTTCAGTGACATCGGTTGCAGCTTTATTGAACGAATATAATATATACTTCATTTAATAGAACTAAAAGTTGACCTATAGGAAAAGCATATCGGTAAGTAATTTTTTTATTTACAAACATATAATCCCTAGCTACCACGAGGAACTCACAAAATAAATAGTGAAATAATTAGTATCCCCATTTTTCAAATAACAAAGTTGGAATTGCGAAAAAAGTTCATGTTCAATTGTTTTTAAATATTGTAAAATAATTAAAATAAAAAAATTTAATTAATACAATTTCATTGGAAGCAAATTAAAAAATAAATTTGTTTAGGATACTAACATTTTCTAAATTAAATTGACGCGGCAGATTCTGTTTGGTAGTTTTCCTTAACAAATCTTCCTACGCCATTTTTAGTAACAAATATAAAAGTCGAGATTCTAATTCAATATTCGTTTTGGAGAAAATCCTTATATTTTAAATGCTCCTCTGACATTTATTTGTTATTAAAAATGGCGTAGCTAAATTCTAAAGAGATTTGAATATTTATTTGTAGTTCTTATTCAATGAAAGTGAGTTAGTTATAAGTTTATTATTTTAATCAATCATTGAATATTTTAGCATCAATTTATTGTTCGATCTACATTAGAATTCAATTCTTCAACAAATTCAATTTTTTCATTAAGCTATTTCAACCTCTAAACCAATAGAAATACAATATTTTTTAATTTTTATATTAATTATCTGTCGTTTAATGAAACTTTCAATATTATAATATCAAAAACATATATTATGTCATCGATTAATAAGCCTGTTTTGTTATTATTAGCAAAATCGGCTCGTTTTAATGGGTAAAATAATTAGTTAAAAATGCATGTATTTTGTTTAAATTTTTAAAGTTTGTATAAAATGTACTCAAAAATTTAAAAATTATTGCAGGTCTGAAAAGAAATATGAACTATTAGAGTAAATAAAAAACACTTTCTAGAAAAATTTTAGAGCAATCGTTTCATGGGATTGTAAAGTTAAAGTTAAATATGGCCTACAGATGTGTAAAAGCTTGGCGTATAATTTTAATAAATACATGGTAACTATTTCGAAGAAGAAGGCTCTAAACATAACCTAATATAACAACATTAACACCCCGATTACCGAAGGCAAGTCATCTGACTTTAAATGACTAAAGTCACATCGCATCAATTTTCGTATTGTTGAAGTCGTTTTTTACGCCTCAGGTCATTTTATACGACTGATATCACTTAAGTTTTAGTCGCCTCAATTTTTTATGTGACAATAATTTTTTCATACGTCTATTTAATTGTTTTTGTGAAATTGAAGAACGTAAAATGTAAGTTTTTTTAGTTTTGGAGTTTTTTTGTTTCAGAATGTTAAGTTTTAGTCGTCGCTGTTTTTATCGACTTCAAAAATACCAATTTTTAAGTGACGTGACATGAATCTGTGTGAACTTGGAACTCGAACATAAGGGAAAAGAGAAAGCAAAATATTTTTGGAAACTACAAACGATTTAGATGATTGTAGTGAATTTTTTTTGTTTGTAGTTGTAATAAATATCACTCAAATCATCAAAATAGGTGAATCCCCTATACACATTGATAATTTTGATAATCCGAGTATACAAGATTGTTTGAAATCGTTTGTAGTTTTTTGTAGTAATGATAAACATTTTTGGAAATTTTTTTCAATCAAAAAATAAAAAAATTTACAGTTGAGCAAAAAGTTGAAATATTCTTTTGATCTCAGAAACTACAAACGATTTAGGTAATTGTAGTAAAATTTTTTTGTTTATAGTTGTTATAAATATCACTCAAATACTTAAAACAGGTAAATCCCCCACACACTGTGATAATTTTGATAATCCAAGTGTACAAGATTGTTCGAAATCGTTTGCAGTTTTTGTAGTACTGATAAATATTTTTAAAAGTTTTTTCTGTAGGCACAAAATTTAAAAACATAAATTTATGCCAAAACTTGACCAGCTACAAATAAAGAAATTTCACTACAATTATCAACGTCGTTTGTAGTTTCTGAGATCAAAAGAATATTATTTGAATTATTTATTTTTAGAAATTCATTTCTAAAAATGTTTACACTTTTCGCTTAACCGCCCATTTTTTATTATTTGAGTGAAAAAAAATTTCCACAATTATTTATTATTAGTAAAAAAAAACTACAAACGATTTCGAACAATCTTGTATACTTAGATTATCAAAATTATTACTGCGGGTAGGTGACTAACCTGTTTTGATGATTTGAGTGATTTTTATAACAACTACAAAAAAAATGTACTACAATCATGTTCGTTTGTAGTTTCTGAGATCAGAAGAATATTTCCACTTTGTGCTCAACTATATATTTTAATTTTTTTGACTGGAGAAAAAAATTTGCAAAATTATTTGTCATTACCACAGTATACGACAAACGATTTCGAACAATCTTGTATACTTGGATTATCAAAATTATCACTGAGTGTAGGGGAATCCTCTGTTTTGATGATTTGAGTGATATTTATTACAACTACAAACAAAAACTTTTACTACAATCATGCACGCCGTTTCTAGTTTCTGACATCAAAAGAATATCTCAACTTTGGGCTCAACTGTATGTTTTTTTATTTTTTGAGTGAAAAAAAAAATTCCAAAAATATTTATCATTATTACAAAATAGTACAAGCAATTTCGAACAATCTTGTATACTCGGATTATCAAAATTACTGTATTGTTAATTCGAGTGATATTTATTACAACTCCAAACAAAAACCCTTGTATATGTACTTGTATTATCAGAGTTATCACTAAGTGTAGGTGACTCATCTTTTTGATGATTTGAGTGATATTTATTACAACTATAAACAAAAAAATTTTACAACAGTCATCTAAATCGTTTGTAGTTTCTGAGATCAAAAGAATATTTCATCTTTTTGCTCAACTGTACATTTTTTTTAATTTTTGGAGTGGAAAAAAATACTACAAACGATTTTGGACAATCTTGTATACTCGGGATATCAAACTTATCACTGTGTGTAGGTGACTCATCTGTTTTGATGATTTGAGTGACATTTATTACAACTACAAACAAAAACTTTCTACTACAATTATCTCCGTCGTTTGTAGTTTCTGAGATCAAAAGAATATTTCAACTTTTTGCTCAATTGTACATTCTTTTATTCTATGAGTGAAAAAAATATTTATCATTACTAAAACGATTTCGAACAATCTTGTATACTCGGATTATCAAAATTATCACTGTGTGTAAGGGATTTACCTGTTTTAGGGATTTGAGTGATATTTATTACAACTACAAACAAAATTTTTTTACTAAAATCATCTACGTCGTTTGTAGCTTCTGAGATCAAAATCATATTTCAACTTTTTTCTCAGCTGTACAATTTTAATTTTTTGAGTGAAAAAAACTTTTCCAAAAATATTTATCATTACTACAAAATACTACAAACGATTTCTAACGATCTTATATCATCGGGTTATCAAAATTATCACTGTGTATAGGTGAATCACCTATTTTCCCTGAACCCCCTATTCACCTGTTTTGATGATTTGAGTGATATTTATTACAACAGAAAACAAAAAAACTACATTTAAAAGATCAATCTGAGATCAAAAGAATATATCAACTTTTTGCTCAACTGTACATTTTTTTATTTTTTGAGTGAAAAAAAAATTTCCAAAAATATTTATCATTACTACAAAATACTACAAACGATGTCGAACAATCTTGTATACTCGGATTATCAAATTTATCACTGTGTGTAAAGGGATTCACCTGTTTTGATGATTTGAGTGAAATCTATTACAACTGCAAACAAAAAATTTTTACTACAACTACCTTTGTAGTTTCTGAGTTCAAGTTAATATTTAAACATTTTGTTTAACTGCAAGTTTTGAAATTTTTATTGGTACACCAAAATTTTCTAAAAATATCATTACTACAAACAACTACAAACGATTTCTAACAATCTTCTATAATTGACTTATCAAATTCAACACTGTGTATAGGGGAATCACCATTTTTATGATTTGAGTGATATTTATTACAACTACAAACAAAAAATTTTTACTACAATCATGTACGTCGTTTGTAGTTTTCAAAAATATTTTTCTCTTTTTTTTCTCTTATTTTCGGGTTCCAAGTTCACACAGCTGTGACATGATTATAGTCATGTCACCTGATGTGACACGACTTCAGTAATCTTGGTGTAAATGATTGTTGATCTAAGAAAACTTCTTAGAAAACCTGTTTACAAAGTCATTGGCGTAACTAAGAAATTGTTCCAGGTTGGGCCTGGCTCCGTAATATTGCTGAGTAAAAAAATAAAATTGCCCGCATTTATTTATTTCTTTTAATTTATTTCTTTTAAAACGGGAGTTGCTATTGTGATTAACTTTCAAATTTATCGTTATTTATACATTTTTTTCCTAGAGTGCATTGTGCAATGTGTTATTTAAGTTATTCTTTAGATATATATTTGTGTAAATGATAAATTTTTAAAATATAAAAATTAAAAATGATACTCACTTGAATTTTGCAATTCGAAATCATTTTTCATTTTCTCTTAAAAAAAACTTAGAATTTTTTGTGTGTGTTTAGTGTCGGTATTGAACTCACACTCATCAGAGACACCCTAGTTTAATTCCTGGTGTCTTACGCACTCAGCCACAGTGGCGATGATGAAATATGTTTTAATTTTCGTGTTTACATGATTTCTAAATTGAAGCATCGTCTCACATTTACTTAAATCGAATCCTTCATCTGTAATTACAAATCGTGTAATTACACATACCGATTACACTACAATCCCGACACAACCATTTTTCTAAAGAAATTTTTCTAAGAGAAAATAAATTATTTCGAATTGCAAAATTCAAGTGAATTCCAATAGTTACTTAAGCTTTAATCACTCGCAAACATTTTTCCAAATAGAGGTGGAAGAGCAAAACTCGTCTAGATGGGGCCAGGCAACGCATAACTACTTAGTTACGCCAATGAAAATGTTAATGCTTCTTTTCAAATTAAATATTTGTTTACAAAAAATATTTGTTTTTGATTGCATTTCATAAAAATTTTGATTGTATTTTACAAAAAATTAGCCACATTTTCGCTCCAATTTAAAATTATATAAAAACGATAAATTAAAACTAATGCGCATGTTCCTCTCTCGAATAATAACAATGGCAAAGGCATACTATGGTTTCATTTGATGTTTAGCGTTATAGGTCATTTTTCTTTAAATACCAAATAATCAAGTAGGTGTAAAAATTAGACTTACCACCCATTTTTAAATTTACATATCGGGAACGATCGTTTTCATTAACTTTACTACAAATAAGGTTTCGAATTCTCAACTCTCATATCCTGATCGAAATCAAAAATTTTCTTTTACAAAAACGAATAGCGAAATTCAAAAACCAGTTTGGTATATTTATACCAATTTCTGAGGCTTTAGCCGTTTGCTCTCTTTCTTGTACTTTAAAAAAAGATACACGCCCGTCCTACCTTCACAATCGATTTTATTAGCCATAACACTTGCTTTTAAAAGAGTTTAAAATTTATTTGATCTAATTTGAGGAAGAAGCTTTTTTATTCATATTTAAGTTCTTAAGTTTTGACATATATTCGAAAATGTATGTTTTTGTGTGTTTTACTACGCAGTGGAAACTGAGGCGGTGGAAAATGGAAAACGAAATTTTTTTGTTCCATCAAAATGTTGCGAAATAAAAAAAAAATAAAACGGTTAGTGAGCAGCTCAATTTTTAAATTCTCCATCTTGAGGAGGTAGGTGTGGAAATAGCTTAAAAATTCTTTAGACTCCTTCGAACAAGATGTCATATGGTAGGCCATACTTTTTGAATTACACCGTAGTAGGTTATTAGTTTTTTGACATATATTCGAAAACGTACACGACAGTGCTCGCTGCTATCATTTACAAGAAATAAAATGTTTTTTTTTGCAAACAAAATAAATTATGTGAGTGTTATGGATTTCAAGTATGACGTATTAACCGAATTCTTAGCGTTCGTTTTAGTTACTTGGTGTTAATGTTACGAAAATTAGCAAAAGAATATCGAAATAAAATGAACAGAATAGGTTAGATTGTAAGCAGAGGCTGTCATATGACACACTTAAACATGCTCATTCGTTGTAATGAACACTAACTTATCATTTACCCTCAACCACGGACTAATAGACTATATTATAAAACAGTAATGCCGTTTTATATCCGGGATTTCATAAAGTTTTGATGTAGAGTGAAATTTTAAAACCAAGCTATTTAGTTGAACATATTAATAAAATTTTCAAGATATATTTGCAAATAATTAAATATATGGAAAAAAGAGAGAGAAAAAATTAACTTAATTTAACTTGCAAAGCTTGACTTAAACAATCATTTAAAAAAAATGAATTTACCATTAATAGCTTTTAATTTTTCACCAACCAAATTAATTTATTCAAAATGCAAGTTAAACAAAAATAAACTAATCTCCTTAGAGTTCAAAATTTAATTTCTGTATATCGATCAGAGATCAAAATTTAATTCACCAAATTATTTATAAAGCATTATCGGAAGAAGTCTAAAACTTAATTGGTTGAAGACCAAAAACTAATTAATTGATTCTGCCAAAAAACATTTTATTTTCTGCTTTTGGACAAAAAAGGAAGAATATCTGTGTTACTCTTCATTATCTGTTTCTCTTTTCTTTTCTGGTGAAGCTGTATAGAATACTCAACGGTAAAACTCAAAAAGGTGTTTCCAAAAAAAGTTAAATTTACATCGAGAATACATACACATTTGAACTAGGTGAATCAATCCATATTCGACTCATAAAAAATCTCACAGCTGACAAAAACAAAATTAAACGGAAAAAATGAAAATATAATTTTAAATTGTGTTTCTCATTACTTGATGTTTTCTATATATGTATGTTTCATTTATAAAGGATCTCAAAGTCGTTAAATGATTGTTGTTGTTGGACTACAAACGTAAAAAAAGCTAGTACATTTATTGTGCTAATTGTTTTGTTTGAATGTTTGATTCTTATGCAAGATTAAATGTATATGCACATGAAAAATGTTGGGCATAACAACTATTTGACAACATAAATTGTTTCTGTGAGCTTGGTTGGGATTTGGAGTATCAGCAATTCAACATGAATAGGGCGAGTGCATCAACCCACTGTGATGTATACCTATTATCTAACAATATATTAACATAAAAGGGGTTTACTAATTATAAAGTTATAACAAAACTTCGTCTATTTAACTAAACTTTAGAAGTTCTGGAATACAATTATCAAAACAGAAAAAGCAAAACTACTTAAATCAGCATTAAGTCAAATATATGTTAAAATATAATTAACCAACAATAGTAGAATTCATATAGAGAATGCGCTAATAAAAAATTTCTACAGTTAAAAACGTCAAAATTTTTAAACAAATGAGCTTTTGTTTGCTCGCCAACTGTCAGCTACAAACTGTCTGCTACTGATTTCCCTCGCTGTTGACGTACATGTAAGTAGATTTTCATCGATGGATTCCAATATGTATTCGAACCGACAAAAAAAATCATTCTTTTTCTTCTCTTCTTTTTTATTTTTTATTATTTTTGTTTTATTTTTTAATTTTTTTTCTATGTTTACTATGATTAGTAAATTTTTTTTGTATGATCTGTCCCGATTAAACGAAATATTGTCCCGAAAAAGCGAAGTAAATTTGTGTTATTTGCTTGGTTTTGTTTCCGTTCTTTAGGATTTGTCCCAATTAAACGGCTGTCCCGATTAATCGGTGTCCCAATTAAGCGGAATCGACTGTATTGTATATTTTTAGGATTGTTAAATACTTTAACTCGAATTCGATGAACGTAATTCCCAAATCTCCTTCTGGTGTCGGTCACTGATTAGCATAAGCACCAACACCAGATTTTACTAAGTATTCAACACCACTTTTATTTCGCAACAACAGGAAAACAATTCTCTAAACAATTTTCCTTAAAAAGAATATTCAATTAGCTTCAGAAACTCCAACGGTTGTTTGTAGTTTTCCCAGTATAAACACGCGTTTCAAAATAATGCACAAAATATTGCTATTCAATAACACTTAAAACTTTATTCACAATTTAAAAACTACTATACTTCTATTTACACGGTTTTATGCACCCGAAACAGCGTTTCGTTTACAATTATTTTAATATAACAGCTTAAAAGCTCCAAGCTTGTTTTAATATACAAATCATTTATACCTCCCTACATGGAATATTGTTCTCTATATGGGGTGGAGCATGGATTATATTGAGCCCTTGCAGCACAGAAGAAATGTGGCTGACCTGATAATTTTCTACAAATACATTATGGATAAGCGAACTTCCGCAGAGATCAAATCAATTTTGTCTGAACTAGCAAACCTATCACGTTACCCTAGACCAACTGTTGTGGCCCATCCGTTTACGGTTTAAATAAAAAAGTTCAGTAGTGTCGCCGTTCAATATGATTTTTTTACCAGAGTCGCTCAGTTTTGGAATGCTAACCTTTATGGGTTTTCCACGATAGCTTTAAAACCCCAAAATTTTAAGGTTAGCGTTCATAAATTTCTTAAGGCAACTTAATTAATTTAAATGTAATCCTAATCCCTAGTTGGCATGATGTCTTCGGATATTTAGAGACGTTAATTTATAATTTATTATAATTAACACTAAACATGCCTAGCGTTAAAAAAAATTATTTCCTTTAGCATAATCGCATTCCACTTAAATTGTTTACACTTTTGCAGTTTAATTTAAATTAACTTTAATTTAAAAAATAATCCTTAAATATAATTCTGCTTAATTTCTCGGTTATTCGAGGTAAATCCAAATTTTCTTTACAAAGAAAACTTGAAAAATCCTAAATAATCGAGGTCATTATTTGCTTTGACCCTTTTTCTTGGAAACAATGTGACATTGATTTTAGTTTTGAAATATTGCATAGGGTGAATTGAGGTTGAATACAATTTTGTTTTGTATTGCAACTATGTAAAACTGTAACATTGCCCTTCGGCTAAGCCTGTTCGTACCAGACAAGTTCTAAACTCTCTTTCAGTTGAATGGTATGTTCATCTAAAAACTGAATCATGGTTTTAGATTACTTCGTTAGACGAGTTTTCTGGGAAACAGATATAATCAAAAACACATGGGCAGTTTTTAGTTAGATCTACAGCGAACCATTATTAGATTTACAGAACCAAACCCAAAATGGTGATGCAATAGGGTTTTAACTAAATTTAATAGTTTCAAATAAAACCCTTAATTACTTCGGTTTTGAAAAAACCAAAGTATTGAATTCTCGAGCCAAAAGTGATATTCTTACCCCCACTTTCGCATTTCTCGACGTTTTAGGACCTACTGATTTTAAAAAAGAAAAAATATATGTCTGTCTGACGGCCGTCTGGCCGGCCGTTCATAACCGTCGAAATCAAGAAAACGGCTGGAGGGATTTCAAAAATGTTTGTTTCTAAAAATAGGTATACTCAATAGTAAGAGCCGAAAGGACGATGTGTTCGATAGCTGTCCCGGAAGTGTGTCAAAAATCGTCACGTGTGTCAAAACAAGGAAATTTGCATAGTTTTTAGCATTAAGCATTAAACATTAAGCATTAAGCATTAAGCATTAAGTATTAAGCATTAAGTATTAAGCATTAAGCATTAGGCATTAAGCATTAAGCATTAAGCATTAAGCATTAAGCACTAAGCACCAAACATTAAGCACTAAGCATTAAGCGTTAAACATTAAGCATTAAGCATTAACCATTAAGCATTAAGCATTAAGCATTAAGCATTAAGCATCTAGCATTAAGCATTAAGCATTAAGCATTAAGCATTAAGCATTAAGCATTAAGCATTAAGCATTAAGCATTAAGCATTAAGCAATAAGCATCAAGCATTAAGCATAACGCATAATGCATGAAGCCATCAAGCCATCAAGCCATCAAACCATCAAGCCATCAAGCCATCAAGCCATCAAGCCATCAAGCCATCAAGCCGTCAAGCCATCAAGCCATCAAGCCATCAAGACATCAAGCCATCAAGCCATCAAGCCATCAAGACATCAAGCCATCAAGCCATCAAGCTAACATTGAACATTGAATATTGAACATTGAACATTGAACATTGAACATTGAACATTGAACATTGAACATTGAACATTGAACATTCAACATTGAACATTGAACATTAAACATTAAACATTAAACATTAAACAATAAACATTAAACATTGAACATTGAACATTGAACATTGAACATTGAACATTGAACATTGAACATTGAACATTGAACATTGAACATTGAACATTAGCCATTGACCATTGACCATTGAACATTGACCATTGGCATTTGGCCTGTGACCATTGACCTTACACCATTGACCATCGACCATTGACCATTTACCATCGACCATCGACCATCGACCATCGACCATCGACCATCGACCATCGACCATCGACCATCGACCATCGACCATCGACCATCGACCATCGACCATCGACCATCGACCATCGACCATCGACCATCGACCATCGACCATCGATCATTGAGCATCGACCATCGACCATCGAAAATAATTAGATTTACAGAACCAAACCCAAAATGGTGATGCAAAAGGGTTGTAACTAAATTTGATAGTTTCAAATAAAACCCTCAATTACTTCGGTTTTGATAAAACCAAAGTATTGAATTCTTAGGCCAAAGGTGAAATTTTTACCCCCACTTTCGCATTTCTCAACGTTTTGAAACAGAAAAAAAAATGTATGTCTGTCTTACGGCCGTTCATAACCGTCGAAATCAAGAAAACGGCTGGAGGGATTTCAAAAATGTTTGTTTCTAAAAATAGGTATACTCAATAGTAAGAGCCGAAAGGACGATGTGTTCGATAGCTGTCCCGTAAGTGTGTCAAAAATCGTCAAGTGTGTCAAAACAAGGAAATTTGCATAGTTTTTGCTTAAAAACGTTCATTTTAATTGATTACGAGTAGGAACATTGAATTTGGAGAAAGCTTGATGGTCGGGATTGGTATGTGAGGCCAAAAAATAGATTATTGCATTATAAGTTTGTCAAAAAATACTGTCAAGTGAGTCAAAAAACTGATTTTCATTTTTTTTAACCAATTTTTTGGAAAAAAATGAAATTAATTATTTGTGTGACATGAAATTTAATCGAACATGAAATTGGAATGGAAATTTTTGATTTTGTTATAATTTTTGTAATTTTGAAAAAGTTTGTATTTTTGATTTTGTTATAATTTTTGCAATATTTCTAGAATTTTGAAAAAAGGTTTGGTTTTTTTGATTTTGTTATAGTTTTAGAATTTTGAAAAAGTTACTTCGGTCTGAATTTGAATTTTTGGAATAATTTTAGAATTTTGAAAAAGTTTAAATTTTTTATTTTATTATAATTTTTGGAATTTTGAAAAAGCTTGTTTTTTTGATTTTTTATAATTTTTGCAATATTTTGAGAATTTTGGAAAAATTTTGAATTTTTGGAATACAAATTTTTAAAATTTTGAAAAAAGCTTCAATTTTAGATTTTGTTATAATTTTTGAAATATTTTTAGAATTTTGAAAAAAGTTTGTAGTTTTTATTTTTTTCAGGGACTGAAACCGAACCCGAACCTGAACCCAAATGGGTTCAGGTTCGGTCTTTTTATAAATCATGAGCCCGAACCCGTTCCATCCAAAAAGTCGTTCCGGTTCGGGTTCATAAATAAATAATAAATATCAAAGAACTTTTTCCTGATAAAAAAAATTCTGTGCACATAAAATAAATACCAAAAATTGACAAAAATAAATTTAAAATAGTTTTCTTTTTCTCGTGTTTGTTCACGTTTTGTTCGTGATTTTTGGATTATTCTGGACTTGGACTATTCTACTATTCTAATTTTTTATTTAAACTAATCTGACACATCCAATTCTATTTGTACACAAAGCATCTGGTCCCGAAATCTACCTATTTCTAGCGGATATACGTTCCGCTTGGACTTTTTTTTGTAGAAGTTTACTAAAACACAAATAAATAGTTAAGTTTCTCGCATTCTTTAATGATTGACAGCAGTATATCTCGATAACAGATTTAGAATAGTTAAGTTTCTCGCATTCTTTAATGATTGACAGCAGTATATCTCGATAACAGATTTAGATTAATGCTAAGTCCCGAATGCTAAGTTTCAAATTTTAAGAACAAAAATTCTAAAAAATAAACAAATGGAGAGAGGATGATAACTTTATGAATATAGAAATTTATAGTTCTTCAGAAGAAGATGAGGATATCTTTGAACAAGTTTTAAAGGAGAATGAAAACTCTCAAACTAATTCGGCAGTTATAAATGTCAACTCTTCCATTGAAAGTTTAGTTACAAATGAAATGAAAATATATGAAAATTATCCAAGGCTGGCAAAAGAAAAAACTATTTTAGGATTTTGGGAGCAACATAAAATGAAATCACCATTATTGTATCACGTGGCTCAGGTCATCCTCGCAGTTCCTGCTACGCAAATTAGCGTAGAGAGGGCATTTTCAGCTTTGAAATTTGTTTTGTCACCCCAAAGAGCAAGTTTAAAACAAGAAAACTGAACAATATTTTGATTACTAAATTAAATGAGAATTTTTTTGAAAAATAAAGTTCTTTGACAAATAAATAAAATATATTTAACTTTTTCTTCTAAATTTTGAACCCGAACCCGAACCCGAACCCTGAACCGAACCTGAACCTGAACTTTCTATTTTGATTAACCCGAACCTGAACCTGAACCCAATTTTTTCAGGGTTTCAGTCCCTGATTTTTTTATAATTTTTGCAATAATTTAAAATTTTTTGAATAAATTTAAATTTTTGATTTTGTAATAATTTCTGGAATATTTTTAGAATTTTGAAAAAAAGTTTAAATTTTTGATTTTATTATAATTTTTGGAATATTTTTGGATTTCTGAAAGAAATCTGAATTTTTGGTTTTGTAATATTTCTCGAATTGTTAAATGGAGAGGTTTTTGAGTAGTTTGCTGAGTGTATCATCTTTTCATTAAATTATGTTAATATATGATCTGTTATAATTTTAAGACGAAAAATATTTGAGTAAAGAAATGAAAGAGACTTTTAGTAACCATTATACCTTGAGGTTGTTTTCGCTGTTTAATTATATGTTTCACCAAGCCAGTTGTTCAATTACACGATAATAGCATAAAGGCTACAGAATCTTCACAACCACAATGACATATTATAAATATATCCGACTAATGGCTAAGTTAAACAAAGTAGTAAGCTTTTTCGATGAAAAAACAACAAAGTCCTTTATAAATTGATGTCATGTAAAATATCCTTTCACAAATGCTTGTGTTAATGTTTCCATCCATCACATTTTTATGCTTTATGTATTTATTTAAAAAGCATGAAAAGAATTTTAATTAAATTCGTTTATTGTGGCTAATAAATTCCTTCCAATTTATTTTTTGTACTTTTGTAATTATTGTGTGGCTTTGTATTATGCATAAAATTTTACTTAGTTTTAACAAGCGAAAATGAGGGTATGTTTATTTTGTTCCGAACTTCAACATTTTGGGTTAGCTTAAAGTAGTTTTATTATTTACTTATTATAGGATTATATACTCTGTTAATTGGCGGCCCTTGTCGACATATAAAAAAATTTGTTGTTTATAAACATTTGCTTTTGTTCTGGTATTTTTGTAAGAGAATAAATTTAATATTGTATTAAATCTTAATTTAGAATATAATAGTTTTAATCGATCATACTCGCACAAATTACGAATTTTATATATAAAAATCTTATCAGCTTAGAAATATTAACTCGTGATATCCCCACACTACCACCTACCAATTGATTAGGGGTGATTTTTAAACGCCTCATTGTAATTACATGGTCGCTACCACGATAGTGTGACTCTTTATTGAAGGTAGCAAATTTTGAATTTTGTTTTAAATTATCATAATATATTATGAGCTAGAAAACTTTGGTCGCCAAGTCGGACACCACCTTACTAATCTTTTACATAATTAGGATAGGTCCACAAAAATTGTAACTTGATACTAAACGATAAAAAAAGATCTATTTGGTTCATTACTGGTATATGGAACTTACTAAATACAACGCAATTTAGCTTCAGCCTCAGGAGCCATATCGATCTAGTGATCACATAACGGTAAAAAAATTACAAAATGGCTGAATTTTATGATTTGAGAAAAAGGACAAGCCCCAAAATTGCATCCACCCCTAATTGACGTGACCAACATATATTTGACACCCAGACAACAATGAAGATTTTAACTCTTCATTTTATTTAAATAAACTTTTTCTAAAATAAAGGAATTTAAATAAATATAACAAGTTAATCAAAGTCACTGATGATTGTTTAAATCGTGATAGACGATGACCGATGTTGATATAAATCCGTTTGTCAGTATTGGTATTCATTTTTCTTTTACTTTGATAATTTTTAAGTGGCGCGACCTTGTTGTCTCGTTGAATATTTCTCAATATAAATGCTATAATTTAATCAATAATTTATATCAGAAAAAAATTCAAAATAAATGTTCTAGATCAGTGTTTCTCAACTGAATTCATGCTACGGACCAATAAATATTTTAAGATTCTAAAGCGGACCTTGGGTAGTGAAAATCCGAAATTCTACGTCCACACCGTGCTACCTGGGTAGCGCTTATAGAATTAGGTTGGTGTAGTTGAGAGGGGCAGAGTAAATACTGCTTATACTCAATGATTCTGCACCATGGCGAGTCATTGGTGCCATAAAACCAGTGCAACTCAAGCGTCTGCTCTCCATGTTAGGGGCGGCTTGGAGCGGGCGTCTGTCTTGGATCAAGCGGCTCGCTATACAAATGTGTAGAAAGCGTCTGTTCTCCATGTTAGGGGCGGCTTTCAGCGGGCGTCTGTCTTGGATCAAGCGGCTCGCTATACAAACGTGTAAAAAGGTTGTTTCTGGTGACCTTAAGATGCAGAACGAACCCATTCACGAAACTTTGGGTTGGGCGAAGGGCTAACACCCCATTTCCGTAAAAAAATTATTGTCATGAATTCTGTACACATGCCTCGGAATATCTCGGATTCAATATTGGAACGACCTCGGAAACTGTACCCGGACTACGATTTAAAAATGGAAACCTGGAACGTGCTAAGCCTTAGAAGACCAGGAGATCTCCTAAAACTAACACAACAAGTCGAGAGCAACACACTGGATATAGTGGCATTACAAGAACTAAGATGGCCAGGTAGTGGAATCCATGAAACAGCGAAAGGATACACTCTCTACTATTGCGGTCATCAAAACGGAGGAGAATTTGGAGTTGGCTTTCTTCTACACCATGAATCAGCATGTTATCGACTTCTGCCCAATTAATATGCGGCTATGTACACTGAGAATCCGCACGCAAAAATTCAATGTAACGATCGTCAATGTTCATACACCTACTGAAGATAAAGCAGATGATATTAAAGACCTGTTCTTCCTAGAACTCGAAGAAGTCATCAATAACATCCCGCGGCACGATATAAAAATCGTGATAGGTGACTTTAATGCTCAAATTGGTAGGATTGCAGAACTTAAAACACATATCGGCCCTAACAGCTTGCATCATACCAGCAACAATAACGGTTTTCGCGCAGCCGAGCTGGCTATGATGTATGATCTAGTAATTTCCAGCACTTTCTTCCCTCACAAGAGAATTCACAAAGCAACGTGGAAATCAAATGACGAAAGAACAGAAAATCAAATCGATCACGTCATGATCTCTAAGAGACACTCTACAAGTGTAACTGACGTTCGATCATACAGAGGTGCTGATATGGACACCGATTATATGCTTGTCATCTTTAAGTACAAGTGCAAATTATCATCTACATTTAATAGGCAAGCAAAAAAACCGTGCGCTGGAATGTCGAAGTATTTAAACATACGGAAACGCTGAATAGATATCAGGAAATAATAACACTAAACATAGAAGTGCATGACATCTCTTCTGAGATGCCATTAAACATACAAAAAGAATGGCAAACGCTTCAATCAACCATTATAGCCGCAGCACAAACTACAATCGGAAAACGACCACCGAAATCACACAACGAATGGTTTGACGACGAATGCCACCAATCCGTTGAAAATAAACAAAAACTGCGAGAAAAATGGTTAACACGAAACACCCGAAGCTCCCAAGCTGATTATCTATGCGCCAGAAAAGCCTCAGCAAAACTTCTACGTAAAAAGAAACGCGAACACATGAAAAGCTGCATCGAAAACATCGACCAACATGCGGCCAACGGAAATTCAAAAGAGTGCTTTGCCAATGCACGGAATCTGACAAAAGATTTCCACCCAAGATCTACAGCCATCAAAAATGAAAATAATGAACTTACAACAAGTGAACGTGATATGCTGGCAGTGTGGCGATCCCACTTTCAAGACCTACTGAATAGAACGTAAGTAGTTCATCCTATTCGAGCAATTGCTCCATCAAATGAGGAGATTTTTGTCGCTTACCCAGCAATAGAAGAAGTGGAAGCTGCCATTAAAAAACTGAAAAATGGCAAATCACCAGGTTTCGATGGAAATCCCGCAGAACTTTTGAAAAATGGAGGAGCAGCTCTGGTCTCTCGTATATATGATCTGATTCTTGCAATCTGGGACCAAGAAGAACTACCTGCTGAATGGAAAACAGCTCTCATTGTTCCGCTACATAAAAAAGGTGACCGTCTAAAGTGTGCGAATTATCGTGACATCGCACTGTTGAACACTGCATATAAAATACTAGCTAATGTCGTACTTGCACGACTCATCCCGTTCGCCGAATCTATCATCGGTGACTATCAGTGTGGTTTTCGTCCCAACCGTTCAACCACAGATCAATGTTTTACCTTAAGGATGATTCTAGAAAAATGTTTTGAGTACAACATCAGCATTCACCAGCTCTACGTTGATTTCAAGCAAGCATATGATAGTATCATCCGCGAAAACCTTTGGTCCGCACTCCTATGCCTTGGTATCCCAGAGAAACTTGTTTCTCTGTGCAAACTCACAACATCGGGATCAAATTGTAGAATAGTAATCGAAGGGTCAGTTTCTGATCCTTTCGATATAACATCAGGTGTTCGACAAGGTGATGCACTCGCGCCCGTACTGTTTAATTTGGCGCTGGAGTACGCGATAAGAAAAAGCTGAATTGAGACACAAAACTGCATATATAACAAATCTAGTCAAGTTCTTGGCTACGCAGATGATATTGTGCTTCTCGGACGTAGAACAAGCGATATTAAGGATAGTCTCTTTCAGCTTGAAAGAAATGCTAAACGACTTGGATTATGCATCAACACCGGCAAAACCAAAGTGTTAACAACATCCAAGAACATACCTCCCGGAAATCTGGATACTGGCGACTATGAAGTGGAACGCTTGGAAAACTTCAAATACCTCGGGTCTGTAATAACATCGTCAAATGACATGCAGGCAGAGTTTTCTACGCATACTCAAAACTTCTGCGATTAAAACATCTTTCGCGGTCGTGTAAACTTACACTTTACAAAGCATTAATTCAACCTGTGCTTACATTTGGAAGTGAAAGCTGGACACTGACTTCCTCCGATTGTAGAATTTTATCAACTTTCGAGAGGAAGGTCATACGAACAATTTATGGTCCATGTAAAGTTGCTTAAAATCAGTATGGAATCCGAATGAATCATGAAATCAGACAGCTTCTTGGAGGCTGCGATGTAATCGGATTCATTAAATCCAACCGGATTAGATGGTTTGGTCATGTAGAAAGGGCTCCATTGGATAGAATGATAAAAAAAGCGTCCCAACAACAACCAGCTGGTGTTCGTCGAAGAGGAAGACCTAGACAACGCTGGCGTGATGACATCATCCAAGACCTTCGTGATATAGGATGTCAAAACTGGGGTCAACTGGTCATGGAACGAGATAATTGGAAGCTGATTGCACAGACGGCAAAATCCCTCCATGGGATGTAAACGCCAGAGAGAAAGAGAGAATAGCGGACCTTGCGAAATATATCATGCGCTTCTTATATCACTAATTTACTCCGATTTTTCAGAAGTGAATAAGATAAAAAATTTCTTTCAAGTAGTTTTTATAAAAAACACTAATTCAGCTTCTGTTTTAAATCTTATTTATTTTTATATTTTTATTTTTATTTTATATTTCGCCTCATTGGCATCATCCGAAATTTTTTTAAAAATTTTTTAAGAAAAGAAATTGAATAATTATCAGCATTTCACAATTTTACATATTAAGATAAAAAATATAACATGTCAAATACAGGAGTAAAAACATAAAATATCGTTCTTACTCCTAATTCGAAAAATAGCAATTTATTGTGTAAGTATATTTTATTTTTCGAGCAAAAAGTTTACAATGCGAGCGAGGCACAAGCGAGCATTGCAAATTTGCGAGAGAATAAAATTCATTAAACACGAAGCCAATACAACGTTTTATGCTTCCGATAGAATTTCAATTGTATTATTTAAAAACATATGGTAAAACAAGTAATTAAGCATTAAGCATGAAGCAACCAGGATCAAGCATCAAGCAGTAAGCATCAAACATCACATATCATTAAGCACTATACATTAAGCATTAAGCGTTAAGCATTAAGCATTAAGCATTAAACATTAAGCACTAAGCATTAAGCATTAAGCATTAAGCATTAAGCATTAACCGTTAAGCATTAAACATTAAGCATTAAGCATTAAGCATTAAGCATTAAGCATTAAGCATTAAGCATTAAGCATTAAGCATTAAGCATTAAGCATTAAGCATTAAGCATTCAGCATTAAGCATTAAGCATTAAGCATTAAGCATTAAGAATTAAGCATAAAGCATTAAGCATTAAGCATTAAGCATTATGTATTAAGCATTATGCATTAAGCATTAAGCATTAAGCATTAAGCATTAAGCATTAAGCATTAAGCATTAAGCATTAAGCATTAAGCATTTAACATTGAGCATTAAGCATTAAGCATCAAGCATCAAGCATAAGCATCAAGCATCAAGCATAAAGCATAAAGCATCAAGCCATCAAGCCATCAAGCCATCAAGCCATCAAGCCATCAAGCCATCAAGCCATCAAGCCATCAAGCCATCAAGCCATGAAGCCATCAAGCCATTAAGCCATAAAGCCATCAAGTCATCGGCCATCAAGCCATCAAGCCATCAAACCATCAAGCAATCAAGCCATCAAGCCATCAATCCATCAATCCATCAATCCATCAATCCATCAATCCATCAATCCATCAATCCATCAATCCATCAATCCATCAATCCATCAATCCATCAATCCATCAATCCATCAATCCATCAATCCATCAATCCATCAATCCATCAATCCATCAATCCATCAATCCATCAATCCATCAATCCATCAATCCATCAAGCCATCAAGCCATCAAGCCATCAAGCCATCAAGCCATCAAGCCATCAAGCCATCAAGCCATCAAGCCATCCAGCCATCAAGCCATCAAGCCATCAAGCCATCAAGCCATCAATCCATCAAGCCATCAAGCCATCAAGCCATCAAGCCATCAACCCATCAAGCCATCAAGCCATCAAGCCAACATTGAACATTGAACATTGAACATTGACCATTGAACATTGATTATTGAACATTGAACATTGAACATTGAACATTGAACATTGAACATTGAACATTGAACATTGAACATTGAACATTGAACATTGAACATTGAACATTGAACATTGAACATTGAACATTGAACATTGAACATTGAACATTGAACATTGAACATTGAACATTGAACATTGAACATTGATCATTGAACATTGAACATTGAAAATTGAACATTGAACATTGAACATTGAACATTGAACATTGAACATTGAACATTGAACATTGAACAACTAACATTGAACATTGAACATTGAACATTGAACATTGAACATTGAACATTGAACATTGAACATTGAAAATTGGCCATTGACCAGAGACTGAACATTGACCATTGGCCATTGACGTTTGACCTTACACCATTGACCATCGACCATTGTAATATCTAATATGTATTTTTTATTAGTTGGAAAATCTGATGAATAATTGGACTCTGATCCAAGTGATTCTATAAATGATTTCGTTTCTGAACTAGTTTTTATCATTTGAGTCAATTTAGTTATTTGTTGATTATTATAAAGTGAATATGGAGTTTTATTATTTACTTACTTATAGATATGTTTATGTGTGTTTGTGTGTATTAGGGTTCAGACTGAAAATTGTATTATAACTTTTCCATTTTCATTAAACAGTAATTTATACGTATTATTGCTAAATGAAATTTTATTGTTTTCCTTTTAAAATTGTACGAGATAAATTTTCTTTGGATAACTTTTATACTTTCTGAAATAATTTAAGAGTTAAGTAATTTGTTGAATACGATACATAATGTAAAAGTAATTAGTTCTGTAATAAAAAGTTTTTTATGTAGCAATTAAACTGTGTCATTAATTTATAATTTATTATGTATTACAGACAACGAAGAATGTTATTTTATACTGCACGAACTTTATAATTAGAAAATTTAAAATAGAATTGTGTATGAGTTTATGTGAGTAAGTCGATGGTTAAGATATTTTGGATATTTTATTGATGAAAGCTATGTTTCTGAAACCATAACATTATCTAACAATTTCTTTAAAATTTGAGCAAACTTGTTTATAATTCGGTACAAAACATTAAAAGCATTCTAATTACAACTGCTATTGTTTATTGTAAACAAAAATCAGTTAAAAAACTTGGCCGTCTATTGAAGTCAAACTTTAAAAAATAAGGACAACGCTGAAACATAGGTAATATTATATGGCCACGCTATGTAAAACTCAATTTTCTATATAAATTCCATCCAAATCGATTCATTGATGAGGAAGCAAAATAAAAAACAAAGTGAGTAAAAACGCAGTCTTGTGGTAGGAACGCAACGCATAACATAGAGTCCATTATTGCAGTTATTTGTTTCTTTTTAAAAGGTTCGAACCAAGACTGAGACTGTCAGTTTCCTAAAATTGAAACAATAATTTGGAATGTGATATACGACTCCTCACAGTTAGGATTAAAAACACTACAAAAGATTCGTTCGAAATATCATCAGCTCCAGAAATATTCTCTGAAATGATAAACATAACGATCAAAGACAAGGAAAATACTAAGGTAGCAATAGACGACATACTTACCAAGCGGATACAGTTGAAGAGATGAAAAAAGACACAAAAAATGTGATTAAGCTGCTGACGAATTTTGGATTCACATCGAATCCAGATAGGTGTAAATATAACAAACAGAGAAAAGTGTTCTTTATCACAAACCGTGATAAATTTTGAAAAAATTAATGCAATAGAATTGCTCAACAACAGTCGGCATGGTTAATTATTTGGGTAGATTCATCAAACATTTACCAGAAATGACAGCATTACTAAGAATATTGCTGAATAAAAACACGACATGATGCTGTAAAGCTGAACAAAAATAGGGCAAAGTAATCAAAAAGACGCTCACTCATATAAAAACGATTACAAACAGATAAGGAAAAGGACATTATGACAAGGTTTTCGGATTATCAATATACCAAGAAATATACTTGGAATGTAATAAGAAGCTACGTCGAATATTTTAAAATTAATTCAATGTTCAATGTTCGTTCAATGGTCGATGGTCGATGGTCGATGATCGATGGTCGATGATCGATGGTTGATGGTCGATGGTCGATGGTCGATGGTGGATGGTCGATGGTCGATCGTCGATGGTCGATGGTCGATGGTCGACGGTCGATGGTCGAAAGTCGATGGTCGATGGTCGATGGTCGATGGTCGATGGTCGATGGTCGATGGTCGATGGTCGATGGTCGATGATCGATGGTCGATGGTGGATGGTCGATGGTCGATGGTCGATCGTCGATGGTCGATGGTCGATGGTCGATGGTCGATGGTCGATGGTCGATGGTCGACGGTCGATGGTCGATGGTCGATGGTCGATGGTCGATGGTCGATGGTCGATGGTCGATGGTCGATGGTCGATGGTCGATGGTCGATGGTCTAAGGGCCAAGGGGCGATGGTCGATGGTCGATGGTCGATGGTCGATGGTCGATGGTCGATGGTCGATGGTCGATGGTCGATGGTCGATGGTCGATGGTCGATGGTCGATGGTCGATGGCCAATGGTAATGTGCCTTTTGAACGCACAGATAATGTGCCTTTTGAACGCTATGTTCCATGTTATTATATTAATTTATTAAGAAAAGCTGCTCATTAAGCGTAAAAGCTTTAGTTTTTTTAAGTTTAATCTAAAGATTTTTTGAAAAGTTTGCCGACTGAATTCGATCTCAGTCTTCTTCCAATTAAAATAAAATGAATGTTTTTTAAATGTATATAGCGAAAAATCACTAACGAAATAGCACTTTAGTCTTTCGAGCCGGATAATATTATAATTTTAATACTTTCATCCGGCTCGAAGGACTAAAGTGCAACTTTATTATTGAAACTTCTATATAAATTAAAAAATATGCATTAAATTTACTTTTAATTGGAAGATGGCTGAGATTGAATTCAGTTCGGAAACTTTTCAGATAATGTATGATATGATGTTTGGCTTGCAAATTATTTAATTAAAAAAGTTTTTTGGTTAAAGCCAATTTTTAAATTATTTATTATTTCTGTATCGACAATTGTTTCGGTTTATTATAAAACCATCCTCAAGGATATGTTATCAACAAAAAATTCTTTTACAAAAAATAAACCACTAATAATATTTAGACAAAAAATTGACATAAATATCAAAAAAAATTAAATATTGTTTTGAAAAACTGACAATATAAAAAAAAACGCTAGCTATAATGAAAAATATAAAAAAAGAAAAACAAACAATTATACAATGTAAAAATTGAAAAAAAGACTAAAAAATATGGTACTGACGATTGAAAATTTCTTTTCCAAATTACAATTTCTCAATATTTTAAAAATTATTTTTTAGCTGCGTAGAATAAAATCATATGTGTTATTTAAAAAAGCTGTATCAGTTTGTATGTTCATACAATTATTATGTTGTTTAATACGTATCATTTCCAAAATCCGACGTTTGTTATGGTTTTTTTCTCTATCCAAAATTTTAAAATTTTGGAGAGGCAAATTTACGCTACAGCTTCTTTTATGGCTAGATAATGCGCTCATATTATCGATATTTTGTTTTTTTGCGTCATTAAGATGTTGTTTGACTCGTTTTGCTAGATACTGTTTTGTTTGCCCTATATATGATTTACCACATCCACAATCAGCTTGATAAACCAAATTCGATTGAAGATTAATAGGAATTTTATCTTTTAATTTTGTAAAAATAGTGTTATGTAACGTCTTGTTGGTTGTTTCCACGACTTCAAAATTAAATTTTTTCAACAAATGTTTAACTTGCTCAAAAAGACATTTTACATATGGTAATGTCATATAAATTTTGTTATTGTTTTTAATAGATGTTTCTTCCAATATGCTTTTTTCTCTGCCATAAATTTGTTGATTAACTAATTTTCGTATAAATTTTTTTGGATAATTGTTTTTTTCAAGTGTTTCAAAAAGTAATTTAAAATTTCTGCTATGGAATTTTGGATCAGATAAGATTGTGGTAGCCACGAATCAAAATTTAAATATCTACCTGACCATGTTTTTCTGTGGAACCAATCAGTAGCTAGCTGTCCATTACTTAATCGGTGTATGACCAAATCCAAAAACGGTAAACAACGATCAACTTCTGTTTCAAGAGTAAACTGAATCTTGTTGTTAAAACAATTAAATTCAGTAAGAAAATCTTGAATCTTATCTTTTGGTAAAGCAGTTAAAATGTCGTCAACATATCTGAAGAAAAATGATGGTTTTGTTTCCATTATTTTTTAAAACGGTTTCTTCAACATGCTCCATAATCAAATTTGCACAAGAGGGACTCACAGGAGAACCCATTGGACTTCCAAAAATTTGTCTGTAAGCTTGCTGATTATATGTGAATTCACAATTATTTAATACTAACTCCAATGCTTCCACAAATTGCATTTTCGTTAATTTTAGCTTATTAAGTTTTTTAATTTCAGTCCAATTTTGTTTAACAAGCTGAACAACAAGATTGCTATCAATATTTGTAAACAAAGATACGACATCTAACGATATCAAAATGTAGTTTTCTGGTAAATGGTATTTTCTTGTTGTTCAGTTATTCGCAATTCTGTTTCCCATAACATTACAAGATAATATTTTTTTTGTTGATTGGTTTTCAGATAATCTTTCCATTAATATTATTATATTAATTTAACATTACGATAAAAATCTAAGTACAAGTGTCGTTGAAATAAAAAAATTTGGTGTAGATTTTTACTAGAGATGTATATGGCAAAAATTAATGTCTGTGTGAAGAAAATAAAATAGCATACGTGTTTTTGGTTTTGTTTATAAATATATTGTTGTGGTTCCTATAACAAACTAAGATATGAAGTTTCATAAAAGTTGCTTATAAGATTTGAAGTTATGGAAGCTTCAGATCTTCTGCAAACCTTCCGTCACTGTGCTCTATATTCAGTTCCTAGCTGTACAAATTTACAATTTTCTTTGTTTTATTACAATTAAGGATGTAGTGTGGGAACAGACATTAATCTAAAGTGAGTCAAAATAAAATACTTTTTTTTAAAAAAGTATTATAAAAGAAACTCTATTTCAGTGTAATGCAGATTGCGCATTTTTCTGACAAATTTGTATTCTTTTTATTTTACTCCTTTGGAAACTTTTTCTTTTATTTTCTTCATTCCATATGGAGTACATATTAGTACCTAATTGATCAAAATCTTCAGAAAAATAATTTATTACTTCGGTCTGAAAGATTACTTTGGTCTGAAAGACCTAAGTATTTCATTCATGAGCTCAAAGTGAAATTCTTACCCCCACTTTTTTTGGCCTTTCTCGACGTTTAAGGACCTACTGATTCTAAAAAAGCAAAAAAAAAAATGTGTGTCTGTCTGTTGGCCGGCCGGCCGCCGGCCGCCGTCATTAACTACACTGCAGGGAAAACGGCTGAAGGGATTTCAAAAATTTTTTTTTCTAAAAATAGGTATTCACAAGGGACAGGTCCGAAAGGACGCTGTGTTCGATAACTGTACCGGAAGTGTGTCAAAAAAATCATTATGTGTGTCAAAAATAGCAAATTTTCATATTTTTTGCTTAAAATACGTTCATTTTAAGTGATTACGAGTAGGAACATTAGATTTGGAGAAATCTTGATGGTCGGGATTGGTATGTGAGATCAAAAACTAGATTATTGCATTATAAGTTTGTCAAAAAAATGTTGTCAAGTGTGTCAAAAGAAAGGTTTTTATTTATTTTTTACCCAATTTTTGTAGAAAAAAATAAAACTAATAGTTCGTATGACATGATATTTTATTATTGTTATAGAGAATTATAGCATTATAAGTTTGTCAAAAAATAATGTCAAGTGTGTCAAAAAATGATTTCATTTAATTTTTTAGCCAATTTTTTGGGAAAAAAAATGTAGCTGTTTTTATGACGTAAATGTAATTTAAAATGAAATTGGACATGGAAATTTTTGAATTTTTTATAGTTTTTGAAATATTTTTGGAATTTTGAAAAAGTTTGTATTTTTGATTTTGTAAGAATTTTTGAAATATTTTTAGAATTTTGAAAAATTCTTAATATTTGATATTATTATAATTTTTGGAATTTTGAAAAAATTTTCAATTTTTGATTTTGTAATAAATTTTGCAATATTTTTAGAATTTTGGAAAAAGTTTGAATTTTTAAGAATTTTTGAAATATTATTGGAATTTTGAAAATATTTAAATATTTGATTTTATTCTAAGTTTTTGAATATTTTTGGAATTTTGAAAAAGTTTGATTTTATTTAATTTAACAATATGTTTGGAATTTCGATTATAATTTTCCGGCAACGTATTGATGTTTCGTGTTAGTTTTGTAATAAATTTCTAAACAGAGATAAAAAATACTTGTACTTTAACAAAAAGTTATGTTTGATATACTTCGCTGCCCAAAACTAAAAACCATGTCCTCATAAAAGTTTTTTGCCGAAAACTATATCAAAATCCTTAACCCAGACCAAAGTCTTGATATCTCAGAGCTGTGAGATTTCAGCCCCTCCATATTTTTTATTTTTAAAACGAAGAAATTAGCCGATTTAAAATAATTATTTGCCTAAATATAACAAAACTTTTCAAAAAGCTTCAATGTAGTTTGAGAAAAAATTTGATAGGCTAGTAAATGCTAGTAAATGCTAGAAATAGAGCTAGAAAGGCTGATTGAAGCTGTACATTTTGTAGCTACGACAAGTACTCCAGCACCGCATCCTTATCGTAATCTAACAGCACGTAAGATGTGGCATACAACGCGATCTCCAGAACACAAAACCATTTTAAATAATATATGCATAAATCTATTAACGTTTATATGAATAAATAAATCTATTAACAGATATCTTTCAAGTCTTTCGGGTGATAAAAGCAATGAGTACTCACTCTGGAAAGCAACAAAAGGACTCCAAAGACCAGTAGCATATAAATCCCTCCGATTAAAAGAGATGATGAAACATAGTCCAGAAGTGGCCCAAGAAAAAGCAAATCTATTTGCAGAGTTACTAGAGGGCACTTTCAAGCCATTTGGTTGACTGACAGAAGACGAAAATATAACGAAAGCGAACAAAACTGATTCACAAGAAATATCATATATATAACATTAAATGAACTAAAAGAAGAAATACGTACCAGTTTGCTTCCAAAAAACACAACAGGCTACGATTTAACCACCAGTTAAGTTGTTAAAATGCTACCTGATAAAGGTATGCGCAAAATACTTCATATCATTAATGAAGCATTCCGTTTAAGGTATGTACCGATGCAATGAAAAGTAGCAGAAGTGATTATGATCCTAAAACCGAAAAAATCACCAAATGACAGAAACTCTTATAGACCGATAACATTACTCCCAACGATATCGAAGCTTTTTGAAAATTTTTTCTTAAAAGACTTAAGCCAGTAATAGAAAATAGAAACCTCATACCTTCGCATCAGTTTGGTTTCAGAGAAAAGCACTATACCATCGAAAAAGTGTACAGGATCACGAATATTTTTGAAGAAACAATTGAAGCCAAAAGGGTATGCTCCGCAGTTTTTCTTGATGTCGCTTAAGCTTTTGATAAAGTTTGGCATCATAGCTTAAAGTATAAATTGCATAGAGATCTGCCCAAACAGTTTTATGAAATTTTGAGCTCTTAATTGGATGACTGCCACTTTAGAGTCAAATATGATGACAACTATTCCACATTGAAAAAGATTGATGCAGGAGTCCCACGTGCCTAGCCTAGCCTAAGCAAAACAACTATTGCAACCTTTGCATATTATATCGCAATTTTGACTACCGGAAAAACCGTAGAAGAAGCAACTAGCAAACTGCAATACGCTACTAATATAATCCACAACTGGAAAAAAAGATGACGAATTAAGCTGAATGAAACAAAATCCTCTCATGTTAACTTCACCCAAAAAGTAAGTCAAATACCTCTGAAAATCAACTCAACACAAGTTGCTTATGAAAACACAGCAAAATATCTAGGTATGACACTTGCTACATTGAGATGGAAGGAACATGTGAAAAAGAAAAACGAAGAACTGAATTTGAAATTTAGAAAGATGTACTGGTTACTTGGAAGAAACTCAGTACTATCTACTCAAAACAAACTGCTTCTGTATCGTCAAATACTGAAACCAGTGTGGACATATGGTATCCAACTATGGGGCTGTACTAAGAAAACGAACGCGAAAATTATCCAGTCGTTCCAAAACAAAGTCCTGCGTTGCATTGTTAATGCCCCGTGGTACATCAGAAACGAAGACCTCCATAGGGACCTAAAGATAAAGTTCGTGAAGTATGAAATAAAAAATTATGCAATTAAACACACCACGCGTATTCGCGTACATGAAAATATTGAAATACGCCAGCTAATGGATGTGCCCGTTGCTGACAGAAGGCTTAAAAGAACGAATCCACTAGATTTGATCTTACAATCAAAAGCATACTTAATAAAATAATGTAAATGGGGCTAACCAATGGGTTTCACCCCCAAAATTGTGTTATAAATATGATATGTAAATTATTATATGAGCGTAGCTCAGTTGTTCTATTATATAAATAAAAAAAAATCTAGAAGCTTTTGCGAAATAAATTTTGGTGTTTGCCGCTATTTTACAATAGTCAAAGTCTTGTACCACAAATATATTTTTGTATAAACTTGTTACGTCTCTATAATAATAAAATAATAAACTCCTTATTCTTGTTAAATTGAGTTTTATTTCACTAAATACGTATATCGAAAGCTATGCTTTCATCGACAGTAGTATCTAAAAGCAGAGTTTTGAGTTTTTTAGATACCACTGCCGATGAAAGCATAGCTTTAGAAATACGTATTTAGTGAAATAAAACTCAATTTACCAAGAATAAGGCGTTTATTATTATTTAAATATCTTGTTACAGTTTAGAACTTTTTTAAATTAAAATTAGTTTCGTCTCTATGTAAGAATTTTTTTTTTAGTGATATGACAGTTTAGCTTTAATCTAAATAATTTGAAATCGAACATTATAACCGAAATCAGCTGATGAAGTATGATTCCAAATAATTTAAATGTCTTCTGGTAAACTCAGTTATGCGGGAGTTGGTTGTCCGTAAAAGTTGTGTTAACAGTTACAAACAAACGATCAGAGATTCCACTATCCACTTGCATACCTAACTCCCTCCTCTTAAGTTATAAAATCTAAAATTACAATTAAATTAATATTTAATTATAATTTTACTACAACAATATTATTTTTCTTGATTATCCACAAAATCTAATTATTTCATTAAAAAGCATCTTTTTCTTTTATTATATATTCAACAGATATTAATTTTCAGTCTCTGGGGAAATCACAGCTGATCAAAAATTAAATATTGATGTTCAAAGTTCAAACTATTCGAAAAACATTTCATTCCACACTCAATAGAGCACAGAGCTTTCACATAGTTGTTTTATATTTTGTTATATTTCAAGAAAAAAAAAAGAAAACTTTCAATATTTTCATATTAAGTTTTGTTTTCAACCATCGAACTCAAAAAACATAACCACGAGAAAATCGAGGCAAACAAAATAATGTTAGAATACAAGTGAAAGCGCACGCGTTCGTCAACACATTACTTTGAAATTGAAAGAAATTCAAGTCCTTTTTTTTATTCGATTAAGCACATAATTCAGTTTTGTTTTGAATTTCTTCCCGTTAATATGTGAAAACCGAAAAAAAATAATAGTTTTATTATATTCGGGATAAATAAAATGAGCTTTTAATAAACTGACACTGAAATTATTTAATGTGAATGTGAAGAGCTTAAATATTTATGTTAGATGAAATCGACCTAAAATAGCAGAAAATGTTTGTGTATTATTATTTAATGAAAATTGAACTAAATTAAAATGTCAAATTATTAAAAATCATAAGATAATAAAAAAATTATTATGTAAATTTATTTAATATTTGAAACTTAGTTATTCTTCAATGTGATTGAAATTTCAAAAGCTCCTAATTTCTTGTTCTATTTTTTTTTGTATTTTTTGCTCAAATTTTCGATCAATAAAATTTTCTTTTTTTTTTCACTAAATATGGCGCTTTATTCGTTTACTTTTCGGGAGAAATAAATAAGAGAAAAGTTATCACATTTCCTTTTTTTTTTGAAAAAAATTAACCAGAGCTAGAAATTAGATGTCAATCTTAGAAAATGGATTAGTTTTTGATTGTAACTCAGATTTTCTGTGTTAAATATGAAAATTATATCAAAATAAAATAAAATGATTTTAAGTTGTTGTGGAAAGCTTTGAGTTGCATGGTGAGTGGGATGCATAAAATATATACCTGTAAAAATTTTATGTGGTTTGATTGTGCGGAAAACACGTTTACCGCAAAAATTGTGTTCTATTAAACTAAGTTGTGATTTTAATTTTAGTTATTGTAAGACGATTTATATTTTTTTTTTATTAAAGAGACGTGTGCTTTTAGCAGTAGTTTTTTTTTGTTCTTATAATCTAAACATAAAAGTTAAAATAATAAAAATGTTTCGTGTATTTGCTGTTAAGAGCTTGTTGGTGCGGGAGATGTGAAATAACAAATAATTATAGGTCAAATAAAAAATGATTATTTTATTATTTTTAAATTTAAAGAAAATTCTTAGCAATAATCAAAAAATGTGTATCAATGTGAAACATGAAGAATTTTTTTTATTTTTATGATTTACGTATATGGGATGGTGTTCAATATTTAATTAAAGTAAAAAAATTAAAGCATAAATTAAATTAAAGAAAAAGTTTTGGTAGATTTTTTTTTTATTATTGTGAGTAATGGATCTTCCACTACAAAAGCAACAGGGCAGACGAAAAAATGAGAAAATAAATGTAAGTTTAAAAGAATATACAATGTAATTAATATTTAATTTAGTCCAAATTTGTTATAATATTTTTTGCAAGTAGGAAGTACGAAATGATCTAGGTTTTACATTTTTAACTGACAGTGGGTGTGATGAACAATAAAAGTTTGGGAGTTTGTGAATTTGTTTTTAATCTCAAATTAAATATAAATGAAGAAATATTTTTGATAGGATAGCATTCAGATAAGCAAACAATTTTATGAAATCTAGACAGTCGTGTAAAAATTTAATTTATGAAAAGTGGTTTTGTTTAACTCTGGTTCCAGCAAACGACCAGGTCCTAACACACGTTCTGAATGCTTTGACTGGGGGTTTAAGGGCTGAACAACTGGAAATGTTGTTTTTTATAAATATGTTCTGTTTTGGATTTTAACTCAATAATTTTCACCGCTGTCACCGATTGTTACGAATTTTCGTTAATTTCGTTTGCTGTTTTTATTATGTTTTTATTTAAAATAATTAAAATGATCTACTCAACAGACTAAAACAAAATTTTAGGCTTCATAACAGTAATAATAATTCTAAGCTTACTATGTTATTTTTACCAATTCTAAATTGGTATTATCTTAACTTTTAACATTTTTTTTGTCCCTGCTTTTACTTTTTCTATTTTTGAATATGAAAAAGAAGTTGGTGTTCAAAATATTTTGGACAAAAAACGAAACTTTTTTTTTGTTTTTATAAAAAATAAAAGTGTGTAAAAGTGTTAAATTTGTAAAATTACTGTTGAATTGTAATAGTGAAAAGCGAAATATGTAGTATTTTTGCCTATAAATAATAAAATAACATTCGAGTATTATCAAATCTTGCAGATTTAATATAAGTTTAAATATACAAAAACTGATATAGATAACACTAGTTTACAAGAAAAATCTCCCGAAATAAAACCCAACTGTTCTAATAGATTTAGGCTTCTTAAACACGAATATCATATTCATTTTTTTGGTTAGCTCTTGTTTTTGAGATATTCACGAAAAACCAATTTTTTCGGTAATCAAAAATGTTGTTTTGGTTTTTGGGTCCCATATTTTACAAAACAAACAAATTAAAAATATTAATAAATCAAGTGCATAGTAAATGTACTAACAAACATTTTGAGCTATATTTTGTAAAAATCCATTAAGGATTCTGGAAGTTACAGTCGAAAAGAGTTGACAAAATACGAAAAATTCACGTTTTTTTAAATTTTTCCATTTTCAACGCCATAAATTTTGAGCAAATAAATACACTAATTTTTTTTAATATCTTGGAACCTATAGTAGCTTTAATTTTCTTTCTTTTAAGCTAAAAATACGAATATTGGTGCAGTTTGCACCAAGTTATTCAAGTTTTCCCTATGAAAGTCAAAACTCAAAATTTGGAAAAAATAATTTTTTACTTAATTTATTGTGCCATAATTAAGTAAATAATTGTCGTATGATTATTTGCAAATAAAATCTCTCTGAGGATAAATTTAATTCCAAACATTCAAGTGAAAATATTAATTAAAAAAGAAAAATTATTACAAATATAAATTTTAAATAGTGTATTGTTTTTTAAAAATCAATAAACCAATAGTGATAGCTGCCTTGTAAAGCAACATAAATTGTTAATAAAGTGTAAAGTCAAGTTTATTTAAATGGCGTCGTCAAGAAGTTTCAAGTGTAAAAAAAAGCCCAAATTCATTTTGTTTTATTTGTGGAAGTTACATAATACAAACTGCTAAAAGAATCACCCAATTTATAAGAACTGCCTATCTTCATAACTAACTGATATTTTCCAACTCCTAAAATAGATCCGAGGTTGGAGGAGCTAGATCATATCAAAAAACTTCACAAAAAAAATCTCTATTTCGAGAAAAATCATAAACAAATAAAATAAAACTTTTGTCAAAAAAAGACATTTCATAATCAACTAACTGATATTTTCCAGCTCTTAAAATAAGTCCGAGGTGAGAGGAGCTAGATCATGTTAAAAAACTTCACAAATAAAATCTCAAATTCGAGAAAAATCGTATACAAATAAAATACAACTTTTGTCAAAAAACGACATTTCATAATCAACTAACTGATATTTTCCAACTTCTAAAATAAGTCCGAGGTGGGAGGAGCTAAATATAATACGAAAACATCTTATATATACATCAATTATGTTGCAGAGTTTAAATTATTCTTATAGTTAAATTTTTTTTCCAAATTTTGGGTTTTGATTTTCTTTGGGAAAACTTGAATAACTTGGTGCAAACTGCACCAATATTCGTATTTCCAATATCCACCCCCGTATCTCCAATACCCACTACCCAATACCCTATTTCCAATACCCTCGTATTTCCAATGGTACAAACTGCACCAATATTCGTTTTTAGCTTAAAAGAAAGAAAATTGAAGCTACCATAGGGTCCAAGAAATTAAAAAAAATTATTGTCTTTATTTGTTCAAAATTTATGGTGCTGAAAATGGAAAAATTTAAAAAAAACGTGAATTTTTCGTATTTTTTCAACTTTTTTCAACTGTAACTTCCAGAATCCTTAATGGATTTTTACAAAATATAGCTCAAAATGTTTGTTAGCATATTTACTATGCACTTGTTTCATTAATATTTTTAATTTGTTTGTTTTGTAAAATATGAGACCCAAAAACCCAAACAACATTTTTGATCACTAAAAAAATTGTTTTTTCGTGAATATCTCAAAAACAAGAGCTAACCAAAAAAAATGAATATGATATTCGTGTTCAGGAGGTCCAAATCCACAAGAAAAGTTGGGTTTTATTCAGGGAGACAAAAAAAGTTAAAAATTTGTAAACTAGTGTAATTCCTTTTTATCATCCTTTTCTTAATTTTAAACATCTCAATAGAATCCAGATGATTGATGAAGCATGTTTTTGATTATTATGAAAACATTTAAAGTTTTTGTTTGTTTTTATTTGAATCTGTTTGCACAACCCTTAACTTACTGACTAATACAACTGTTTCTTATTTTCTAACTTTGTTTTTAGGGTTCCCTTTTTTTATACGGAACACTATTGGTGAGAGTACAACGTGTTTTTCACATTATTTCTATTATCTCGTGAACCATTAATCCGATGAACTTAAAATTTGAGGTGCTTATAAAACTAACCTATCCACACAAGATGGCGGGTTAAGAAATAAATAAAGTTGTGTTCGTTTGTTTTAAGGAGGTACGATGTAAAGCCTTTGAAAACATACATTTTTTTAGCGAGACGAGTAGGGTATCATATGAAAGGGCTTCATTTCAGCATTATTTAAATATATATTTTGGAATTTTACACCTCACCATTTTTTGTATAATTTTGAAAAATGACGTTTTCGGGATATTTTATTGCCCCGATTAACTCCGACCCTACTGCATCGAGAATCTTGAAATATATTTGGAATGATAGAAAATTGAGTAGGTTTTTAATGAAAAATATAGAAAAGTGGCAGACACTCATAACTATATTTATTAAAGGCGTGGGAATGTTAAGGGGTAAAAACATCATTTAAAATCAGGTCATGTGGGGTGTCATTTGAAAAAGCACTTGATTTTAGAAATATTGCCATTTTTTTTAGAATTTTGCAATGCTTAGTTTTTGAATTATTATCAATAAAGTGACACAAAAAGTTGGTCCCCCCTTGCATTTCGAGCCTAATTAACAGACAAAATTGAAAAAATCCACAGAGACAGGAAGTTTGTTAAACTCTGAACGAAAAATATAGCGAACTCTCAAATAATTATTTTTTTGTGTTTTTAGGGGTTTGGGGTGGAGAAGGGTGAAAAAAAACTCAAAAAAAAACCCAAGCGAGTGGGGTGTCATTTGAAAGAGCACCAAATTTCAGAAACTTTGCAACTTTTTTTGTAATTTTGTGGTACACAGTTTTTGAGTTATTCTAAAAAATGTGCAAATTCAGACCGCCCCCCCCCCTACGTTTCGACACTGATTGACAGAAAAAATTGAAAAAATTCATAGAGACAGGAAATTTGCTATATTTTGAACGAAAATTATAACGAACTCTCAAATAATTATATATCTGTGTGTTTAGGGGATGGGTGTAAGGGGGGTAAAAAAAAACTTTTTTTGACCCAAGCGAATTGGGTCCCCTTGGGACCCCTTTTTTGGAACCAAACGACTGGGGTTTCATTTGAAAGAACACCTAATTTAAGAAACATTGCAACATTTTTTAGAATTCTGCGATGAACAGTTTTTTAGTTATTGATAAAAAAATGCTATTTTAAGTGTATGTATACCACCCTATATTTCGACGCTGATTTATAGAACAAATATGCCCAATTTAGACCATTAAAGTACTGGTTAAATCTTTCTTTAGCTAACATAAACAGCTATGAATAAGATTTAACCTCAAGTAACATTTTTGATCAATGTAGATGTGATTGACATTTACTATTGACGTTTATGATTAAACATTTATTCTGTTATGCGTCCATAGTCCGGCGATATAAAGACTTTACAACATAACTTTATGTCATTTATTTTTGATATTGTGTTCTTTTACATTCACGGAACCCTTGGCGAGCGAATTTTATTCGCACTTGTCCGACTTTTTTAATTTTTTTTCCTGTTTAAGAAAATTTATTAATTCGATGGCTTCTCGTTTTTTGTCATGGTCAGATATTTTCTCAGGTTTATTGTTGCCTGACAATTATTATTAACATTGCGCGATAGAAACACTCTCGTTTTGGTGTATTGTGTTGTTTGAAATTAATGCCTGGTTATTTTTTACCACTGTGCTTACAGTTTCAAAAAGTATACTAATCACAATCTAATGACACCAGGGAGCATCAAAAAATTAACATTGATTTTACCAACATAAAGCCTTAGTTAAATTCAACCTAAATAAAGCTCATCAACACATTGAAAGAACTTAATCTAATGTTTTGTTTCTTACCAAGATGATTGTTATTGGTTAAACATAAAAGCTGAATTTCCATAAGCGCCGGGTACATAACTACGAAATTGTGCTTTCAGTTTGTAATAGACATAGTGTCTGAATAAAATTTTACGATTTGATCTCCAAGCACCATAGATCCTCTACAAGTAAAGAATGAAGTATTTGAAATTTTGGTGTTCGATACGCCGTACTCGCCCCAGCGGCGAGGTCGAGACAACTGCATTTCGATTGGAAATAGAACATGTTTTTCCGGTATGTATCTAACATTGTTTGTATTTTAAATGAAGACAATAGATAAGTTAGAACATATATGTCAATTCTTTTTCACACAGCGTCTTTCACACTGTCCCACAGCGTTACGTCCTGGTGCATTACCGTTCCAACACTGAAATCCTTTTCGGAACTTATAATTTCCCAATGGTTGTTTGGTACTTGTTTTGACTCAAAATTGAACAAGGAATCTTAAATTTTTATCAACAAGACCACTCTGTTTAATGTAAACTTAGTAAATAAAAAATCATATACCGTGTAAAACACGACTCAACTTCCATTTCTTACAAAACTATTCCATAAATTTCCATATATGTATACCTTTTTAACACTTTTGACTTTATGCTGTAGTTAGCATATATAAATTGAATAAAGGTAGCGAGTAAAAATGTTGGAAACCATCCAAAATTTTTTATAAACGTTTCAACATTTCTTGGTTTTCATATACGTTTATATCTACGTATATACAAACGAGTAAATTTCCTGTATTAATTGAATTGAATTTCATCTTCACGAATCTATATTATATATCCTCCATCGCAAAATATCAAAAAATATTATCGAAAATCAAATAGGAAATAGGGTTATAAATATACCATAAATAATTCTACTTTGAATAAATTTATTGAATTTCTTATAATTTTAATTATTCTGAACTTCGTTCGTGAATTGAATTATTCAAAGTTGATATAATCTTGAACTTCGTTAGATTTTTCTTGGAGATCAAAAAAAAATGTTATTTGGAAAATTCGGTATATGTGAAATTCATATGTATATATGTATATATATATATATATATATATATATATATATATATATATATATATATATATATATACATATATATATATATATATATATATATATATATATATATATATATATATATATATATATATATATATATATATATATATATATATATATATATATATATATATATATATGTATATATACATATATATATATATATATATATATATATATATATATATATATATATATATATATATATATATATATATATATATATATATATATATATATATATATATATATATATATATATATATATATATATATATATTTATATATATATATATATATATTAGGGTGCTTTTTTTTGGGGCGACAATTCTTTTTTTCTGGTGCCCCACCGAAATTTTGTTGGAAATACCCAAGAAAACGTCCTCCTAAAATATGAGCCCTCAAAATTAATGTTTGAATATTTTCCATACAAAATACATGTAAACTTTAGTGTTTTTTAAAAAAAAAATTACAGCTCAGCGGCATTTCATACTATTTGAAAATGGAAAAAAGCAACTAACTCAGGATTAAATTATCTACAAAAATGCTTATGGAGATGCAACTGTAACTTACACCGGTGACACAGTACAGATTTGTTATTCTTGAGTTTCTGTATGGCATCTCTAACTTCCCGTTCCGTTGGCGGATGGGTGCTGATAGTTTCGTTATAGTTGTCATCCGGAGTTTGCAAGTTATCTTCATGTTGGTGGCAGTTGTCTTCGAAGTATTCTTTCCATCTATTTAGCTGCTGTTCATGTGTTGTGAGGGTTTGACCAGATTCATCCTTTATTGGTGGAGTGTTTGTATATTTGTTGGTGACCTTTCTCACGCATTTGTGTAGTGTGCGCATATTGCTATTAGCTACTGCTGTTTCTGCAGTCTTGAGAATGCTTTCTGTATATCTTCTGCGATCATTCCTTGCCATCTTTTTAACTTGTTTTGCTGTACTTTCATATTTGCTGCGGATCTCGGTTGTGTTCTGGTGACACAATTGCAACTTGAGCTGACGACGCTCTTCAATTTTCTTCCAGGTATCATCGCTAATCCATGGTTTCCGTGATTTGTCTTGGTATCCAAGCACATCTGTAGCAGTTTTGACGTAAGCTTCTTTAACTTGTTCCCATTTTTCATCAATGCTGGTGGTTTCGTTGTTTGGTAGATTGAACTGGAGCGATTCTTTGAAGATGTTATTTGTATTTTTGTCGCTCAATCTGTTGATGTTAAATTTCCTCTGACATGACTTGTTGTGTTTTACAGCGGCTGGTTTAATTTTGAATGTTGCAATTACCAGTTGATGGTCGCTGTGTATGTCTGCTCCTCGCTTTGCTCTGACATCTTGTAGTGAGGATAGAAACTTCTTATTCACCAGCACGTGATCAATCTGATTCTTGGTTCTTCCATTTGGTGATGTCCAAGTGTATTTATGAATGTTCTTGTGTGGGAACTTGCTGCCTCCTATGAATAGTTGATTTGTGACACAACAATCGATGAGCCTATCTCCATTATTGTTACGTGTTGATTCTAGTGCATTTTTGCCCATGACTGATTCCATTCCGATGTTGTCGGTTCCAATTTTGGCATTGAAATCACCTTGTATTATTTTGATGTCATTTCGGTGTGCACTAGCCAGTGTTGCTTGGAGTTGTTCGTAGAATTCATCTTTTGTCGCATCATCAGCTTCTTCGGTAGGTGCATAGCACTGTATGATCGTTGTATTTCTAATTTTCGATTGGAACCTTGCTGTTATTATTCTGCTACTGATTGGTTTCCATTCGAGAAGTGCTTTCTTTGCGTTAGGTGTTGTTAATATTGCTACGCCTTGTTCGTTTGTGTTGGATTTACCAGAGAACATCATGTAATTTCCTTCGCTTGTTGTTAGCTCTCCACTGTTTTTCCATCTTACTTCACTGAGTCCTAGTATCTCGATGTTATATTCTTTCATTACTTTCTCAACTTGTGCTAACCGCGATGTTTCTATCAGAGTTCTGACATTCCAGTTTCCTACTCGTGTCCGGGTACGATAGCTAAGGGTTGGTATTTGATTATTCCGGTTTGTTTGGTTTTGTTTCTTCCTAGTGTGCGTTTCTTTAATCATTTTGAATTTCGGATTCATCTTTCGGATTAACGGGTGATTGGGCCATCGAATCCTAGCCAGTGGATAAGGTATCGAATCCAGGGCTGCTGGATAAGGTATACTGGCATACCGTGGGCGAGATATTCCTGCTTCAATGTGCTACAATCAAATTTCCATATTTTTTCTGATGAAGTTCCCAAGCGGTCACCCGTTTAAGTTGGAACCCTTCCCAGTGTTGCTTAACTTCCTCTTAGGTGATGTTGTTGACTTATCCACTTCTCCATCTCGCCCACATATGTATATATATATATATATATATATATATATATATATATATATATATATATATATATATATATATATATATTTATATATATATATATATATATATATATATATATATATATATATATATATATATATATATATATATATATATATATATATATATATATATATATATATATATATATATATATATATATATATATATATATATATATATGTATTTTTTGTTTTAAGGCGTCCATGCTCCATGTAGGAGCGTTGCCAGGCTTATCAAACCAAGCAATTCTATTAGAACGGATACAACCTATTATATCAGGACCCTCAAGAAGGTCTCTGATCTCAAAGTTATATCGGGTTCTATACTCTCCATTGTCTGTCTTAAGTGGACCAAAAATGTAGCGTAGGATCTTACGCCCAAATACAAATAAATGCGATTCGTCATTTTGTGTAAGGGTCCACGTTTGTGACCCATACATCACAACCGGTCTAATCAATGACTTGTATAACTTGGGTTTGGTGTTAGTTGATACATACGGTGATCCAAGGAGAGGTTTAATTGAGTAGAAAGTTCGATTACCTGCAGCGATTCGAGCTTTTATATCTGTAAGTATGCTGTTGTTTGAGTCAAACATCGATCCCAAATATTTAAAAGATTCAACTCCCTCAATTCGTTCATCGCCGCACATCAAATCTTTCTTCTCAGCCTCTCTTGAAACATTCATAGGTTTGTACAATCCTTGCATCATCATGGTATGTTGATCTTGAAAACATCATACATCAGGTTCCACAGAATAGGTCCCACGATTTTTCACCATCATCGGTGTCATATTTCATGATTCTGTTGTTACAGTAATTCGCTACTATTTTTTTATATACTCTGGCACTTTTACTAGGTCAAGTGCTTCCATGATTCGTGGCCATCTGGCAGAATTAAATGCAATTTTCACATTCAGTGCGATAATTGCGCAGTACTTTTCGGTTCCTTCCATTTCTGCCCTGCGATAGCTTTTAGGTAGATTTCATATAAAACTCTACCTAGTGCAAATGTGTCTCATCTCGGAATTTCGGAAAAATTTTGGTGCCAAACGACTATATATAACGAAAACGACCGGCACTCTCACGGTCGCATTTGTTGAGGTAGATCAAGAAACATTTCTGTACATGTGTGTTTTATTAATATCTTGGACGAGTTCGTGAATCAGCAAAATCCGACACGTGGTTAGGAAACTAGAGCCTTTTTTTCTAAAAAAAAATTGGTTTTTTAAAACCGTTATAACGGCCGTTTCAATTCTTATATTTTAAAAAAATTAACAAGTTTAGCATGTTTGGAATCGTTTGGAATCTTTTTTATCAATTTACTCTAAAAATAGAATTCTGGAGTAAGAGGTTCCTGAGTGAGCGGCTCCAACATAAAAGTTTGCAAAAAAATTTTTTTTTTTAAACAACCGGCACTCGCATTTGTAAAGCCAGATCAAAAATCTTTTTTAAAAATGTGTGTTTTATAAATATCTTGGAAAAGTTCGTTAATCAGCCACATCCAACACATGGTTAAGAAACTAGAGGCTTTATACTAGAAAAAAGTCTGTTTTTTAGATCCGTTATAACGGCCGTTTGAATACTAATATTTTTAAAAACTTCACAAATTTAGAATCTTTGGAATCTTTTTTATCAATTTCTTTTAAACAAAGACCTCTACAGTTGGAAGTTTCTGAGTGATCGGCTCCAACAAAAAAGCTTGTAAAACACAAAATGCGTTTGAAACCACCGGCACTCTCACGGTTGCATTTGTGGATCCAGATCAAAAAACTTGTTTTAAAAATGTGTGTTTTATAAATATCTTGGACAAGTTCGTAAATCAGCTAATTCCAACACATGGTTAAGAAACTAGAGGCTTTATACTAGAAACAAAATTGGTTTTTAAATCCGTTATAATGGCCGTTTGGATACTAATATTTTTAAAAACTTCATAAATTTAGAATCTGTGGAAACATTTTAACCCGTTTCTTATAAACGTAATCATTAATCAATTATCATTAATCGATCGTTATGAATATGCTATAATATTGTAATAACTGTATCCAGGGTTACAGTTATGATCCAACAGTTATGATCACTGCCAGATATAGTATGCTCCCCGAATCAGATATTCTGCAATACCACTTCCCAAGAAATACGATGTACAATGTAGTTCGACCTCTAATTAGTGGTTACTTGTAAATTGAGAAAAAGAAATTTTATTTTCTGTCACCAGCTTCAATATCCAATTATTGTAATCATAGTATCATTTAGTTATGAATATGTTGTCAATTTTTATTTCCTTTCCTATCAACTCGAATTAATATAGGTACTGTTATGTATACTACAGTCAGAAGAAGCGAAACCCCAATATTTGAGTCGGAATCTGTATTTATTGTCCACATAGGAAACAGGTAATATTGTAATTGTACTCACGATTTCCAATAATCCAATTCACAATCTCATATAAATTTTTCCACAAGACAAACAGAAAATATTTTTTTTGTATCTTATCTTTTTTGTTATTTTTATTTTCATCAATTTATTAAATTTATCAAAAGAAACTATCACTTAAGCACTGATAACATCAATCACAAACATTTTTGCTTTTAAATTTTAAATTCTCTAATTTTTAATTTTACTTTTGATCAAATCTCAAATTCCAACTAACTTTAATTTTATTAGATTTTAAATCTAAATCGAACTAATTCAAATTTTATTTCGACACGAACTAACTAGCATTATCAAAAAGGCGATCTATAAATATTCAAAACGAATGGGGGTGAGCGAGATGATTGTTCTCAAACATTTGTATATTTCTTTTTGTTATTTCCTTTTCCAAAACAAAGGAATTCTATCGTTTTAATACGAAAAACTCGTTTAGGATCCACGTGCTGTTTCAACATTTTACCATCATCAATCATAAATAGAAACAATCAACCATACATAATTTGGGTTTGTTTTTGTTTCAGTTATTAAAATTATAAAGAGAATGAAATGACAATAACTTGTGAAATACAATAAATCGTTGACATTGTAGATGAACAAGGTCAAATCAGATCGCATCAGAAAATATTAGCGATAATTTAAATTTTTCTTATATTTGTTTTTAACAGAGATAATACAAAAGAATTTGATAATGAAACAACACGACGTGCTGTTAAAGTAACGCGATTAATAGGCTCTGCATAATGTTATCAATTGTATGGATAATGAACAATGTAATGTATTGTCGTTGTATTATGTTTGTTGTTATGTGCATCTGCGGATGTTGAATTTTAGGAATACCAAGTAGTCAGTCTATAAGGGAGAAAAATAAAACAGTGTGGCGGTTTGAAGGTAATGTATTTATGACTGCTCGCTGGTTATATCAAAAACCTCACTACCAAAACATACAAAATCTCCAATTCACCAGTACAGAACCTGAACTCGTTCTGGAGTGGGGTGTAGACTCTCTTACAAACGCTACTGGTTAGATAACACGATGAATTGTGTCATAACAATATGCTCCATGAATATGCTCCAAAGCAGCATTTACGTTTAATTACATTTTTGAAAAATTGAGAGGAAGCGCAAAATAGTATATTATTGAATCAGGATCTAAAGTTGTACTTTTTGTGTTAAGTCTATAGTTTGGCAATTATAGACGACAATTATACAATTATGACAATTAAAGACGAAACACTAAAAGTCACTCTAGCTCCAAATTCAATACACTATTTTTTCGGCAAACGTTTAAATTTATTTAAAAATATGATATTAATGCATCAAATTTTTTCTAAATATGTTTTAGGTAATAAATTTTCTGAAATTTATTTTTATTGATTTTAATTCATTAAAATGAACTGAAATGCATTCTGTTTTGAACAAATTAATAATATCATGTTGTTTTACTTTACTGCCGCCGTAAAAATATGAAAATTACTCTGCCGCCGTAAAAATATGAAAATTACTTTACAGCCGCCGTAAAAATATGAAAGTTACTTTACAGCCACCGGCAGATAAAATAAAAATGGCGTTACCTTTGCAGCCGCCGGCTAAAAGTAAGACTTTAGCTACTCCCCAGCGGCAGTAAGTTAAACTTTATAGCCGTTTGCCGAAAAATCGTTTTGTGGGCTTCCTTTTCATTTTTATAAAATGATGTTACACGTAAATGCTTTGTAGCCGTCGGCATGTTAAATTAAATAGAATTTTATGTTGTAGTTCAATCTGATTTTGTTATAACCGTAACAATACCCTTCACTTAAGCCTGTTTGTCTGGAACAGGATCTAACTCTTTTTTGTATTAGGCCAATCTTTCCATATGTACGACTTTGGCCTTACCTCGATGACCTTTTCTATTTCTAATAAACCTCGTCAATCAACTTGGTTGTAATGTTATAGGTTCCTTCTCATGCAGTTTGCAATTTTGGTGATGACCTTCGTTTACGTTGGACTATGGAGTCGTACAAATTGTCCTTCTTCAAAGCCATTATTATTAGATCGTATATCGTATCGGGCTTCTATTCTGTCATTGTATCTTCTGCTTAGCAAACATGTCAATATCGTCGAGGTTCTCTCTGATTTGGTTGACGTATTCTTGGCAGAGATTGATGTTGATGGTACTGCTCCAAATTTGAGGTTACCAGGTAGTCTTAAATCACTTCCAAAAATAGTTTGAGCTGGTGTCATGGTCGTGGTCTCATAAACTGCTGATATATGTGCTATTAAAAATAAAGGAATATGTTGATCACAGTTCCGTTGGTTCTTACTAGCTACATTAGCTAAAAATTCCTCCAAGGTAACATTGAATCTTCCCACCATGCGATTTGATGTTGGGTGCGACCCCCATCAAGGCTGTTACTGAAAGGAAAATCCCAGTCTGTTGATTTATAAACATCAAAATTTTGCTCCCAAAGGGCACAAAGTTTCATCGAAATGGATCGGCTTAGCCAAAATATATATATTGTAACATTTCTGGGTGAAGTAGTTATATTCGGTTCGATCTTTAGATAAGGAAATTAAAACAATTGCTGTTCTATACGTTATAACTTTTATTCGTTCAAGACTTTATCTTAATACAAAGTAGTATGTCCATTATTATTCATCTTTACTATTACTGTATTCCCAATAGTTTTTCACCTAAAATAATCTCTATTATTTTATTTACTTTGTATTATGGCTAGCTTGTGTCATCGCTAATTAAGATCTCACTTGTATCATCGTTAATTTAAAACTCACTTGTATCGCTGACCACTTAAAACTGAAATGACTATCTCTAACGTGACGTCTTACATATTAGACAAAACAATAGCGATATCTCCACAAAATTCTAGAACACAAACCCACCTTTAACAACAAAAAAATAATAAAAAGATCATTAAATGTTCGCACATAGGTGTGAAATCTTATCTTTTTAATTTGTTTAGATAAACAACAGCTTCCTGTTGTGTGTGATTTTGTTTTAGTTATCTTTAAATATTTATTCAAGTGTTTTTATATTGTTTTAGTGAAACTTTTTTCGTAGTATGTCAATGTAGTCGTAATTAACTTCGTAATCGCTCACTACTTGGGGTATAACGTAAAATTATTTTAATAAAGCCAGGCTACAACCCAACCCTTTTGAAAATGACAAAACTAAGCAAACCTATTGATATAACCTGTTAATTTAAAACCTTTAAGAATGTCCTACTCTCCGTCAATTATCTTAAGAAGATCGAAAATTCAGTTAAAGATCTAGCCCTCAAACACAGATTAATGTGATTCGTCATTTTGAGCATTGCTCACAAATATTAATAGGATTTTACTATTGCCATTCGTTCATCGCCGCACATCCAATATTTTTTGTCATCATCTTTTGAAAAGTATATGTTGTGGTTTTCATATTTTATTTGCAGACCAATTTTTCAGGCCCTTTAACTTCGGAAACTTTATCATTAGCGTAAGCAATAATCTGTATTGAATGTTTTAACAAGATATTGTTGTAAGTCGGTAACTGCTTTTGAGGGCCACCCACACATATTCCAAGGCAAGATTAAAATTAAAGCCTATCAGTTTTTTTTCCTTTGTTTCCCTTTAGGAGCATAGGGCGTCTACTAGACTGGGCCTTCTGACTCTGTTGGGGGCAATCGCTTTCAGTTCACCCCATGTCTTGCCAATTTGTTTTGTTTCAGCTAGCACCGTTTTCTTCCATGTCATGGGTGGTCTTCCAACTCTCCTTTTACCTTGAAATTCCACTCTAGGGACATCCTTGTTATATCTTCAGCTGATTTCGTCAGTGTATGTCCTATCCATCTCCATTTCCTTTGTTTTATCTCGGTCTCAATATCTAACTGCTCTGTCTGCCGTAGAAGTTCCTGGTTACTGATGGTGTTCGGCCAGAAGCATTTGATCAGTCTTCTCAGGCATTTGTTCACAAACACCTGTAGTTGATTTGTGATCTTTCTTGTATCTTTCCACGTTTCACACCCATACAGCAGTACTGACTTGACACAGGCATTGAACATTCGTAGCTTTGTCTTTCTTGACAGGACGGATGCATTCCAGATCTTGTGAAGCATATTGAACGTATTTCTGGCTTTGTTAATACGCTGACTGATATCTTCTTCGGTCCCACCTGTTTTTGCTACAGTACAACCAAGGTATACAAATTTGTCAACTCCATCCACTTGTGTATTGTTGATGGTAATTGGTGTTATCGTTTTGGTGTTCAATCTCATAGCCTTTGTTTTTCTGATAATAATGTTGAGACCGACTTCATGTGCAAGGGTTGATAGCTTCCATATTTTCTGCTGCATGTTCATATGTGTGTGTGTGTGTAAGTAGACAGATGTCATCTGCGCAGTCTAGATCATTGAGCCGTCTTCTTGTGTTCCATTGGATTCCATTTGGACCTGCATCATCGAGCTTTCTCATGATACTATCTAGTACTATTAGGAAAAGTAGCGGGGATAGTACACAGCCTTGTCTCACTCCTCGGTGGTTGCAGTATTTATCACTTTGCTGTCCTTTGTATTGTATTCTGTTTCCAGCATCCCGATACATTTCTTTGATTAGATAAACTTTTTTCTTCGGGACGCCCATTTCACAAAGTGTCTTCCATATCGCGCTTCTGTTGATTGAGTCTAGTCGAAGTCGCTTTCGAAGTCCACGAAGAGGAGATATAGTGGTGAATTCCATTCGTTTGATTGCTCTATGATGATACGGATTGTGTTGATATGATCGGTACAGCTTTTTCCTGGTCTAAAGCCGGCTTGTTCATTTCTTAGTTTCATGTTAATTGATGGAGATATTTTTTCGAGAATGATCATCGCTAGTATTTTCATTGTTGTGTTGAGCAGAGATATACCTCTCCAATTTTTGCATTCTCTTAGATCACCTTTCTTTGGAATTGTTATGGTTAAACCCTCTTTCCATTTGGTTGGTATTTTACCTTTGTTCCATACATCAGCTAATAGTGGTGTTAGAGCTTCTGCTGTTGTGTTTACATCTGCTTTGAGTAATTCTGTTGATCTATTATCGGTACTAGCAGATTTGTTATTCTTGAGTTTCTGTATGGCATCTCTAACTTCCCGTTCCGTTGGTGGAGTGATGATAGTTTCGTTAAAGTTGTCATTCGGAAACTGCAAATTATCTTCATGTTGCTGGCCGTTGTCTTCGAAGTATTCTTTCCATCTATTTAGCTGTTGTGCATGTGTTGTGAGGGTTTGACCAGATTCATCCTTTATTGGTGTAGTGTGTGTATTTGTTAGTGACCTTTCTCACGCATTTGTGTAGTGTGCGCATATTTATTATTAGCTGCTTACTATTAGCTGCTGCTGTTTCCGCAGTCTTGAGAATGCTTTCTGTATATCTTCTGCGATCATTCCTTGCCATCTTTTTAACTTGTTTTGCTGTACTTTCATATTTTCTGCGGATCTCGGTTGTGTTCTGGTGACACATTTGCAACTTGAGCTGACGACGCTCTTCAATTTTCTTCCAGGTATCATCGCTAATCCATGGTTTCCGCGATTTGTTTTGGTATCCAAGCACATCTGTAGCAGTTTTGACGTAAGCTTCTTTAACTTGTTCTTATTTTTCATCAATCCTGGTGGTATCATTGTTTGGTAGATTGAGATGGAGCGATTCTTTGAAGATGTTATTTGTACTTTTGTCGCTCAATCTATTGATGTTAAATTTCCTTTGACATGACTTGTTGTGTTTTGCAGCGGCTGGTTTAATTTTGAATGCTGCGGTAACTGCAGTTGATGGTCGCTGTGTATGTCTGCTCCTCGCTTTGCTCTGACGTCTTGTACTGAGGATAGAAACTTCTTATGCTTCTTATCCAGCTATCTTCTGCTTTTGAGGGCCACCCGCACACATATTCCAAGGCAAGATTAAAATTAAAGCCTATCAGTAATTCAAATAACACCAGAGCAGCCCGTAGAGTCTATAGTCAGAGAGAGTCGTCACGTTGAGTTGATAGCCACCGTTGGTCGGCATCGCGTCGGTTTATATTAAATTTACGTAAAATGTTTTTTATGTGCTGTTGTGACACATATTTTAACCTATTTCACATGCAAATTTCCACTATAAAAATAATATTAACTCAAAATTCCCATTTTCATTTTTATGTCGGCGGTTATATACCGTCACATAATAATAATTGCTGTTTTACATTCAAATTTATGCTCAATGTTTTGCACCACAAAAATATAAGTTTATGCATAAAATAAAATTATTCGTCCTTTGCTAGGAAAATTTGTTACTTAAGCTTAATTACTCACACAAACTTTCCATTATTCGTAAATTTTTCATTTCATTTGGTTTTCTATTCACACTTCAATTTGAATTATTTCCATTTGCCGAAACGAAACTATTATCCATCATAAATTTCAAGAATTATGTTAAATAATGTATCCATAAAAAATTTCATTGTAACTAAAACCAGAATTTTTTTTTAACTTTTCTTCATAAAAAAAATCATCTCAGGTGCAAAAGTTATTACAATAAAAAGTTGGAAGCAGTTTTTTTCTGTTATTTTATAGTTAAATAGGTCAAAGTTTGTTTAATCAAACCGAAGAAGAAAGAGAAAAAAATGTAAGACAAAAAAATAAAATAAATATATTGTTTTATGTTTATATTTTATCTTATGTTGAAATGTAGTTGGTAAATAAGAAAAAATTTATACATAATAAGCTCATCAACTTAAAAGCATGAAAATTGTCGTTTTTTGTATAAATTTTTCCAGGAATTATATTTTTTTTCTAGTATAAAAGCTTATTAACATAAAAAATACATTTGAAATTCTAAGATAAATTTTTATTAATATAAAAGAAAATTGAATCGTTAATATAGTTACCAGAGATGAGATGTCAAATGTTGAAGTATAGTAACGTAGATATGTTTATTAGTAGCACAGTGAGAAAGATATTCCTAATCTTTTGGGTGTTGGTGTGAAAAGAAATAACCTAATATAGTTGACCAAACCACAGTTTTCCCACAATTGATTAATCAATCGACCCTCGTCGGGATGTATCATTCCATTATCTTATTACCAAAATATAAAAACTCCAAGATAAACTTTTTCTATAAAATGAAATTTGTTTTAAGAAAACTTTAAAAGTTTAATTTATTTCTGAGAAGGTATTAGAGATATAATTAAACTATAAAAACAAACTTTTTTTGTTTTAGATATTTGAGCATAGCATATCACATTAAGTTGTCACAGAATAATATCATTGCGTCAAATTTTTCAGGTTATATGATAATTAAATCTCAAAAGTTTTGTTCAAAAAACATTTTCAAAGTTAATTGAAACTATAAATAAGATATCCTTTTTAACAATATCATAAAATTTTTGTAAATGTTTTTAACTTGAAATGAAAATGGAATATTTTTAAGGTGAGTGGGTGACTTATAAGAACTTGTTATTATACTATTAATACAAATTATGAATTCGACAGAAATTATGACAAAGCCATATATGTTCCTATCATATTTGTTTATCTCTTCAATTACCTAATGAAATAAAAACTCGTCGGTACTTCTTATTAATCAGTTTTTTGTGGTTTAATTGTGAGAGTCATTAAAATATAAAATGAGAACAAAAAATATATTGGTTTGAAACAAACCAGAAGTTTGTTACAGTGGCGGGACTTACCCATATCCTGAGAAGTGTCGACATGCCGGGCCAATAAATAAGAGAGCCAATAACACCCCAAAAAATATGTAGGAGGTGTATTTCCAAGCTGGGTATCAATTAAATCTCAATAACAAATACCTTCTGTTCCTTTTTAATTAAAAAGCAACCTGACCGTTTTTTTTGCCGAATTTTTTCTTTAAGAAACTTGTAAGTTGGTCAAATGCAGAAAAATGTTTAAGAGCTGTTCAGAAATCTCGCGTTTGGTACTTCGTAGTTTGTATGCATGCACTGATTTATTGTATGCCTCTTTGTCGCTCGACGCAGATATATTCAATTAGCCTTCCATTGCGGTGAAATATCACGTTCTTGAGTTAAGTTTAGCTAACGCAGAAGCTTATTTTCATTCATAGGAGAAACAATATGTTGACGAAACATGATGAAATGAGTTGAGCATTTGGTTGATTCATAAGCTACATTATGTAATGCATGTTTGTTAGTTACTTATTATGTAATGCATGTTTATTTATTACTGTTGCATATTTTTCTCCATTATTCGCATATCATGAACCAAACAAATATGGGCTATTATTTTGAAAACGTACATCGAAAAAAAAACAACTATTTTTTAAAAATCTGAAATTTTGATATTTTGTTGGTATTGACGAAAGGAAAAAAGTAGTTTCTGCTTTTATTTTTTGTGTACTCTGAATCGGAGTTATGCGCGGTTGAATTTTGAGGCTTTTTCACGTAGTTTTTGGTAATGGTGGCAATGTTTTGTGAATAGGTGCCACAAATTTCATTCGACTTACGTATATTTTTGCAAGTAAAAAGGAAAATAATTGAATAATTGAAATAAGTAAGTTTAAAATTAATAACTTTTCTCTTTTCCGCTAGGCGGCGCGTAAAACCTTGGTTTACTTCAAAGCTCATATCTCAAAAAGTAGGCTTTTTTTTTTTTGTTTTTCATAAATTTTAAAGTTAACATACGCAGCTATGAAATTAAGAAATAAAAAGTCAGCAATTCAATATGGATTTTTTCTTACGATTTTTTAAAGTTTGGTATATGAAAAATTCACATGTGTTTTTTTATTAAGTTAATAATCCTGTACTAAATGTGGATCTAATAAATTAAACATTTCATATTTTAACACCTGCAATAAATTTGAACCATTTTTTGTGTATTTCTGATTGAGAAACAGGTTTTTATTCAGAATAAGAATTGGAGATCCCAATGATCGAAGATTTTGTTATAATTTCAACATCACCAACACTAACATTAGAAAAAAACATTAAAAAAATATTTTTCCTATAAACATTATAATTTAATCAATATTATAAATAAATACATTAAAAAATTAATTTATATATTTTTTTTTGCCTTTAAATTGAAATATTTATGATCATCAGAAAAAGAAAACATTTTGGCAATTATTTTATCGGGTGTAGTGTTATCCGGTAAAAAACAGTGGAATCCTTGAGTTCTTTGTTTTCTTCCAAGAACATTTCGTAGATGTTGGTGAGGGTCCATAACACCAACCGCTTTGATTTCTTAATTTTTGTCGATCCTTCTGTAATAGTAACAACATCTTTAAGGCCAGGCATTGTTCTACTAATTTCCTCTGATAAGAAGTATGTTTGAATTTGTTTTACTATATTTTGTGACAAACTGTGCACTTGTTTGCTTTGAGGCCAACTGTAAGGACCTACTGTTTCCAACAGATCCATGGCGAATTCTACCAGTCGTCTTGATGCATTAAATTCATCCTGGATACGTTGATTTGACCAAAATTTAAGTGGTAGAGTTGTCAACAAAAACACTTGTTTTGATTTACAGCTGGCATCTTTAAACTCTTTTTTAAGGTTCATAAACCATGATGTATATTCACATTCCTCGTTTGGTGATAACACTTTAACTGAATCTACTTGAAATATTCTTTGACTTATTGCCGATGTGACACTTGCAATTTTTTTATAACTTCCTGTTGTAATATGATTTTGTTTGATAGGAGATTCGGCTAACCTTCCAAGAACATTGTTAATATCTTCTAAAATGTCATTAAGTAGTTCAGGAACTGGTGGAGATATAGTATCAACCGAAACTGGTGATGGATCTAAAGATGCTGGAGGTATTTGAATATTTTCGTTCGTTGGAACATTTTCAACATCCTGATTTATAGAAATAATTTCACTATCGATAGTTTCCGAACATAAAAGCTGCTGTATAGAAAATATTAGTTGCATATGAATTTTTATTCATTTTAATAAAATAATTAAATTTACCTGATTTTTATAGATATAAGTGCGACATGTTTTACATATAAACTGGTCATCACGCATAGTAAAATTTAGGGTCGCAGCTTTTTGAATAACAGCTGGTGTGACCAGTTTCACATTTTTTGATGTCCGCTGATGATTTTTGAGACCGTACAAGTTACAGCACAATTTGAAAAGCATTTCTATTATTATCTCTAAACGTTATGTCTTCTAAATATTTTGGAATATAATTGATTATAAGGCAATCTAATCAATATATATATATACACCCTTGAAATAGTTTTGACATAGGTAGAATCAGGTAAAATTAGGTAGGTACAATTTAATATATTTTGATTGGATGCAAGTATAATTTGGTCAAAAACCGTTTGTGGGCGTCATTAGAAATTTTAAATGTTAAAATTATCAGCCTCTAATGAGATTTTAATTAGTAAAAAGGGGCTGAATAGACATTTTTTAAAATGAATAAACATTTTACACACCCTTTTAATAATTTAAATTCCTTTATTTTACCACTTAACTTAAATTAATTTTTAATAAGTTTTTAACCATTTAACCGCACAGAGAATGGTTCAAATTTATTGCAAGTGTTAAAATATGAAATGTTTAATTTATTAGATCCACATTTAGTACAGGATTATTAACTTAATAAAAAAACACATGTGAATTTTTCATATACCAAACTTTAAAAAATCGTAAGAAAAAATCCATATTGAATTGCTGACTTTTTATTTCTTAATTTCATAGCTGCGTATGTTTACTTTAAAATTTGTGAAAAACAAAAAAAAAAAAGCCTACTTTTTGAGATATGAGCTTTGAAGTAAACCAAGGTTTTACGCGCCGCCTAGCGGAAAAGAGAAAAGTTATTAATTTTAAACTTACTTATTTCAATTATTCAATTATTTTCCTTTTTACTTGCAAAAATATACGTAAGTCGGATGAAATTTGTGGCACCTATTCACAAAACATTGCCACCATTTCCAAAAACTACGTGAAAAAGCCTCAAAATTCAACCGCGCATAACTCCGATTCAGAGTACACAAAAAATAAAAGCAGAAACTACTTTTTTCCTTTCGTCAACGCCAACAATATATCAAAATTTCAGATTTTTTAAAAATCAAAAATTTAAAAATCAACAAAAAAATGTACGTTTTCAAAATAATAGCCCATATTAGTTAAGTTAATTAATTTTATTATTGAAATAAAAATCGTGATCTGAACGACCGACGTTGTCCCCGGCCGTTATTAATCTACTTCATACTTTGGCATATAAGTAGTATAGGTGAAATTAAAAAGTAAACGTTAGCTACCCTGATTTTGAATTTCCATTAAATCTTTTGGACCACCCTGTTCTCAAACTAAACACTTTAAAAGTTTTCCAAAAAACACATTTGTTTAATTTTACCTGTACTCATTCTTTGCGAAGTATTTATACAACAAAAGAAGGCTCGTTTCAGCGCCAGTCTTCCACATCACGAATTTCATCTATAACTAAAATTTTTGAACTGAGATGCACGTCTTAAAAAATTAATATTTTTATTCTTTAGACTTTAAAAAACGCACTCTTTGAGTTTTGGCATAGTTTAGTGTTAGGCTGGTAGATTCATGTTGTGAAATAAAATCTGAATCTCAAAGCTTAACCTACGGTAGCTACACCATCTTTAAAATTTGTTTATATTTTTTTGTATATTTTTCTTTCAAAGATTTAAAATTCCCTCAAAAATCTGCGAATTCGATTTTTTTGAAAAACTTCGAATAAACAATTATACATATTTTTCTTTTATACACTTTGGAATGAAAAGACTCCTCACCAGAAACACTTTATTTTTTTATTTATTTTTAAACCTCTGCTTTTATTTTTTTTATTTATGAATATTGTTTTTAATATCTTTTGCCGGTTAGTTAATTAAAAATCGCAAGAAAAAATAGCGCCCAAATAACAATATTTCCTCGCATATAGATAAAATAAATGGAAAATCTAATTTTTATTGCTTAATTGTGAGAATGATTATAATGTTATTGAAAAAAATTATAAGAATGAGTGTAAAATATTGGTTTGAAATAAACCAGAAGTTTGTTACAGCTGAGGGACCTACCCATACCCTGAGAACTCTCGAATTGCCGGGACAGTAAACAAAAGAACCAATAAAATCCCCGAAAATATGTACAGGTTATAGCTCAAAGCATGGTTTCAATTAAATCACTTATAAGCAGCCTAGTTGATTTTTAAAAAATGCTTACTTTAAGAAATTTGTAATTTTGATTAGCTCATGAGCTACATCATCCCGAGCAGAAATTAGTTAGAGAAAACCTGAATACAGTCAGGGCGTGATCAGAGCCTGGTCAGTCCTACAAGGGCAATCCCCTATTATGGCAATCTGATGTGGGCCTGTTCCGGGCCTGATTTAGAATACCCTTTTAGGGTTAACCTTATTTGAATATATCCGTCGCTGATTAGATTTTTCGTATTTGACCCTAGCTGAAATTTCAATTGGGTAAAATTCACTAGAGTATTATCCATTTTCGAAATATATAGTTAAAATCGTTTCATGTATATGTTTTAGTTATCGCTTCTCGGCTGAAAGTTTTTTCATCCGCATGAGTGGCGTGTCATTTGAAAGAGCACCAAAATTAGGAAACATTTCATTTTTTTTTAAATTTTGCGATGTACCGTTTTTGAATTATTGTCAAAAAAGTGCAACAAAAAGTTGGCCCCCTCTACGTTTCATCGTTGATTGACAGAAAAATTTGAAAAAATTCATAGAGATAGGAAATTTGATAAATCCTTAACGAAAAATATAGCGAAGTCTCAAATAATTTTATTTCTGTGTGTTTTGGAGGTGGGAGTGGGAAAGGGTGAAAAAAGGTTTTTTGACCCGCATGAGTGGGGTGTTATTTGAAAGCGCACTAAAATAAAGAACCATTTGATTTTTTTTTAAATTTTGCGATGCACAGTTTTTGAATTATTGTCAAAAAAGTGCAACAAAAAATTTGGTCCCCCCAATTCGTTTCTTCGTTAATTGACAGAAAGTTTTGAAAAAATTCATAGAGATAGGAAATTAGATAAACCTTTAACGAAAAATATAGCGAAGCCTCAAGTGATTTTATTTCTCTGTGTTTAGGGGGTGGGAGTGTGGAAGGGTAAAGAAAAGGTTTTTTGACCCGCATGAGAGGGGTGTTATTTGAAAGAGCACTAAAATAAAGAACCATTTGATTTTTTTTTAAATTTTGCGATGCACAGTTTTTGAATTATTGTCAAAAAAGTGCAACAAAAAATTTGGTCCCCCCAATTCGTTTCTTCGTTAATTGACAGAAAGTTTTGAAAAAATTCATAGAGATAGGAAATTTGATAAACCTTTAACGAAAAATATAGCGAAGCCTCAAGTGATTTTATTTCTGTGTGTTTAGGGGGTGGGAGTGTGGAAGGGTGAAGAAAAGGTTTTTTGACCCACATGAGAGGGGTGTCATTTGAAAGAACACCAAAATTAAGAAACATTACAATTTTTTTTAGAATTTTTCGATGCACCGTTTTTGAGTTATTGACAAAAAAGTGCAACAAAAAGTTGGCCCCCCCCTACGTTTCTTCGTTGATTGACGGAAAAATTTGAAAAAATTCATAGAGATAGGAAATTTGATAAACCTTTAACGAAAAATATAGCGAAGTCTCAAATAGTTTTATTTCTGTGTGTTTAGGGGATGAGAGTAGGTAAGGGTGAGGAAAAGGTTTTTTGACCCGCATGAGTGGGGTGTCATTTGAAAGAGCACCAAAATTAAAAAACATTACAATTTTTTTTAGAATTTTGCGATGTACCGTTTTTGAATTATTGTCAAAAAAGTGCAACAAAAAGTTGGTCCCCCCCCCTACGTTTCTTCGTTGATAGACAGAAAAATTTGAAAAAATTCATAGAGATAGGAAATTTGATAAACCCTTAACAAAAAATATAGCGAAGTCTCAAATGATTTTATTTCTGTGTGTTTAGGGGATGGGAGTGGGAAAGGCTGAAAAAAAGGTTTTTTGACCCACATGAGTGGGGTGTCATTTGAAAGAGCACCAAAATTATGAAACATTTCAATTTTTTTAGGATTTTGCGATGCACAATTTTTGAATTATTGTCACAAAGTCCTATTTTTAGTGTTAACTCCTCCCACCCACCCCCTAAATTTTGTCGTTGATTAACAGAATTGAGTCGTTCCTTAGTTACCCGGCTATGGATAACATTTAATCTAAAGTAATATTTTTATATTATTTCGATCAATTTAGATGAGATTGACATTTACTATTGATATTTGCGATGAAACATTTAGTTTTTATGTGTATATGGTCTGGCAATATAAACACTTTAAAAACATAATTTTATGTCAATTATTTTGATATTGTGTTCTTTACATTCACTGAACCCTTGACGAGCAAATTTTATTCGCACTTGTCTGACTTGTTTATTTAATTTGATTAATTTATGTATATAATATATAAATATATATCAGGGCTGGCCGGATATCCCAATCAGGGCGTGATCCGATTATCCCAATCAGGGTCTGATCCGATAATCCCAATCAGGATCTGATAGGGCAAAAGCGTTACACTCATGATGCGGGCCCAATCAGGCTGCCCTGCCAATGCCTGATTCGGACTAGGGCAAACCTGAGCAGGGCCTTATTTGAGCCCTGACAAATTTCTGCTCGGGATGTAATGCATGTTTAGTTTTCTTTATGGGATGGTCATCGTAAATATATACACAAATTGCAGAAAGCACCGAGTAGCTTATCCTTTCGAAAAAATTAGATTGTGTACTTTACCTTAGAGTAGAAACGCCATATTTCTCAAATAACTCACTAAGAATTTTAAAATTAAACTACTAAGCGTTATCTGATACAATCATTTCTGAAACCGAGTATTCAACTTATATTATCTTATACTCTTATCGACTGTGCATTTGCCTTTCTACTTGCTTGTGCACCTATATTAATACCAATGTTATCTGAGGGCTTAACAGCTCATTCATCAGATGAAAACCCACTGTAGTCGATATCAAACTTAGGAACATCATATTATGTCACCTCTTATATATCGTTAAAATGATTCGCAACAACTCAATTATTGTTTATGAATCTCATGTTTGCATAACGAAATTTTCTCAAAATTTCTAACCACAAAAATTAAATCAAAATAATAACCATGAGAACCGGCAAATGTTGCCATAACATTCTTCATTAGCGATTTTCAAAGATGATTTTATTTTTTTATTCCAATTTATTTCATTCATTTTTTCCGTTTTGTGTTTGTTTATCAAATTTTTCCACAAGCATAAAACATTTATCAAGCAGAACAACATCCTAAAAAGCAGATGAATAAGAGTTTTTTTTCGCGTATAAAGTCGTTTAACATTAATTAATGCTGTTTTTATTATGTTTTCCGTATAAAAATAATAGCATTTGTATGTATATTTTTGTTTTCATGACCTAGATTTTTTTTCTCTTTAACTTTGTGTATCCTCGTAATACCATTTTTCAGGTTGTTTTCAATTACGTTTGATTTTATTAAATTAATTAAAAAGTTGATTTATTAAAAATTTGTTTACGTAATGATTCAGTTTTACAAAATAAAAATGATTTTTAAATCAATATCCAAAAATATAGAGGGGCTGAAATCTCACAGCTCTGAGATATCAAGACTTCGGTCTGGTTAAAGGATTTTGATATAGTTTTCGGCAAAAAACTTTCACGAGGACATGGTTTTTAGTTTTGGGCAGCGATGTATATCAAACAAAACTTTTTGTTAAAGTACAAGTATTTTTTATATCTGTTTAAAAATTTATTACAAAACTAACACGAAACATCAATACGTTGCCGGAAAATTATAATCAACATTCCAAAAATATTGTTCAATTAAATAAAATCAAACTTTTCAAAATTCCAAAAATATTCCAAAAACTAGAATGCAATCAAATATTTAAACTTTTTCTAAATTCCGATAATATACCAAAAATTCTTAAAAATTCAAACTTTTCCAAAATTCTAAAAATATTGCAAAAATTATTACAAAATCAATAACACAAACTTTTTCAAAATTCCAAAAATATTTCAAAAACTATAACAAATTCAAAAATTTCCATGTTCAATTTCATTTTCAATTACATTTACGTCATAAAAACAGCTACATTTTTTTCCCAAAAAATTGGCTAAAAAATAAATGAAATTATTTTTTGACACACTTGACAACATTCTTTTGACAAACTCATAATGCCATAATTCTCAATAATAATAATAATAAAATTTCATTTCAAACAAACAATTCTATTTTTTCCAAAAAATTGGGTAAAAATAAATAAAAATCTCTCTTTTGACACACTTGACAACATTTTTTTGACAAACTTATAATGCCATAATTCTCAATAATAATAACAAAATCTCATTTCAAACAAACAATTAATTTTATTTTTTTTCCAAAAAATTAGGTAAAAAAATAAATAAAAATCTCTCTTTTGACACACTTGACAACATTTTTTTGACAAACTTATAATGCAATGATCTAGTTTTCGATCTCACATACCAATCTCTATCATCAAGATTTCTCCAAATTTAATGTTCCTACTCGTAATCACTTAAAATGAACGTTTTTTAAGCCAAAAATATGAAAATTTGCTATTTTTGACACACATAATGATTTTTTTGACACACTTCTGGTACAGTTATCGAACACAGCGTCCTTTCAGACCTGTCCCTTGAGTATACCTATTTTTAGAAAAAATAAATTTTTTGAAATCCTTTCAGCGGTTTTCCCTGCAGCGTAGGTAATGACGGACGGCCGGACGGCCGGCCGGCCAACAGACAGACATACATTTTTTTGTTGCTTTTTTAGAATCAGTAGGTCCTAAAACGTCGAGAAATGCCAAAAAAGTGGGGGTAAGAATTTCCCTTTGAGCTCATGCTTGTAATACTTAGGTCTTTCAGACCGAAGTAATATCGATTGTCCATTAAAAAATGTACCAACCGAATTTTTTCTGTCATATAAACCTCGACATTCGACTGCGTTACTCAAAATTTGATTGTTTAGCCCTATCAATAACAAAAACTGACTGCATCCCAACCTGATGTCAATTTAACAATAAACATTCGGGTGGCCTAAAATGCGGTGGTAGTGATTGATTTTTTCAGTATTGTGTGCGTATGGTGTGGTTTTTATGTGTTGTTGTGATCGATGTTGTGATTCCATCCAACACAATATTCAGAATTTTTTTTATCATAAATAATTTTGCTCTAGTAAATAATTATATTTGAAGTGACAAAGGCAAGTTAAAAATCGAAATTTCGCTAAGTATGACAAAACTTTTTTTTCTTTTTTTCTTCTTTTTTCCTACTTTTGATTAATTTTAGTCTTCAAATGGGCAAAATTGCCCATAAAATCTCACATAATGAGAAAATACGTTAAAACCACGTTTTTTACCTTTTGGTTTTTTTTGGGCCAGTTCCGGGGCAATTATGAGACCAAAATTAGTATAAAGTCAATAAAAACGGAAGATATTAAAAGAAAAATTGAAAAAAAGGTGCCATGCTTTTCAAAATCTTGATTTTAAACTTTAAACTCTTAAACTAAGGGTGAAAACTACCACCAAAGATTTTAAAAATATTTTTATCGTAAACTACAAAGACAATCAATCAACAGAAATTGAGGCCGATATAAAAAAAAATTAAATAGAGATAGATTAAACACACTGAGAAAACAAGCCAAAGATATTACGAGGGAGGGGGGAGGGAAGTGGATTCCTCAATACAAAAGAAAGTTGGAAAGACCAGAGTTGTAAGAAAACTGTACTAGCTGAAACAAAACAAATTGGTGAGATATTGGAAGAGCTAAAGGTTATCGCCTGTAATAAAGATGGTCCAGTCAAGTAGACACTCTATGCTCCTAAAGTGAAGATAAGGAGAAAAAAATCTACGGTCAAAGTTCTAACAAATACTGTTTTTTGATGCGAAAAATCAAATTTCGTGACCGTAGCTGACGGCAATGGTGTGGTTCAAAAATGATACTACCAAAATTTGAGGAAAAAGTATTTCCTCAGACGCCCCCTAAAAAATTATTTTTGGTGAAAAAAACGAGGCTTTTTTTTTTAACAAAAAAAAAAAAACGTGCCGCAAAATCATCGAACTTTATTTGTTGATAAAATCGTAGATTTTTCAAAATATTTCATTAAATATGTATAATAGTAACTTTGTCCGACCAAAATTTGTTCGTTATTGTATAGCCCAACAACCCAAACATCCAAAATATCAGTTGTCGGACTCGAGAATGTGGTAGCAAATTTACAAGATCGCGGGCAATCGACATTTTTCGGAGCTTGCCGAACGAAAAAGCGGCCGATTTGAAAAAATAGCAGAACAAAAGTTTTTGGACTCGTCAAAGACAGGTGCCTCACGAAGTATAAAGTATGTGGTAATCATCACATGAAATCGGCGCCGGCCCAGGGACTATAAATCGTTTTATATAAAAAATCTGAGCTTCTCTATAATAAAAATCAATAACGAACCTTCCACAAAGTATTCACCAACTTTTATTCACCGTTTATTATTTTTAACTTTCCAGCTCCTTAACTCCTGGGTAAACTCACCAAAATTCATTATAATATGTTCAATTATTTCCAATTATTTCGTAATATTTAAGAAAATACTTACATACAACGTATAATTTAATTAAATAAATATTATCAAAAAAGCACATTCAAAGTCATGAAAACCAAAATGTAAAGGTATGTAGCTATTAGACTAATGAGCCACAATGAAGATAAGCTACACGAAAAAATTATAATCAAAATGGGTTGTAAGATAAACTAGAAAAATAATTAACATCAAAATGTTATTTTTTCCTAAAACATTAACATAATATACAAATCTAATTAGGAATACAAAATAAAAGAAGATTCTAGAACAAAATAGGATAGGGATAGAATGTAACAATTTTTTGCGCTATACGAACATTAATCTTTGGTTATTTTTCATAGAAAATTTTTACAAATAAAAATATAATTTAGCAGAAAATATGTTTTTATTACGTTTGGTCTGCAGGGAATTTGTTTTGTTGTTCACGTAATTGTTTAACAAATTTGGGTTAAAAATATGAAAACATATAACGGAATTGTATAACCTACAGTGACCTAAATGAACGATTACTTTAGAAACAATAGAAAATAATTCAAAATTGTTTTTCAAGAATGAAGACTCGTTTTTGATTTCAGAAGCAAACATTTCCTTAGAGCTACATTCACTAAGATACGAACTCTTACGACAATGGTGCCTGTCTCAAATTACAACTAGCTTCCACATTCTTGTTTTTTAACATATAGAATGTTTAGAATGATGATTAAAGCTGTATAATTTTGTCACATATATTCGCCAACATAAACGAGTACAAAAATATCATTCGACAATATTGACAAATTGAATTCCATGGATAGCAAAAAATATAAAGTTTAATCGCTGGACGCGTACAAAGTGAGAGTTTACAATCAGTTGATAATATCTATTTTATATTTTACTATAGTACATTACTTTGTGAAAATGCCAGTTTATTTTTGCTGTAATATTTCTAGAAACATATACACATATTTATTTGGGATGTAAGCCGACTTTTAGCCGCTGATAGTGCATTTCGCGGAACTTTTAATTACAGCAAATCATTTCATTTATTCACAATTTAAATAAAAAACCTCCTGCATTATGTCAACAAAAATAAGTCTAGAAAATATATTTCATAACTCGACTTATTTACCATTAAACAAATGAAATACTGTAATGACACATGACTTTGTGAGATAATGTATCATAACATGTTAAAGGTTTACTCAAAATTATTAATTAATATTAAATGAACTTACAAAAAGGAAATCGGAAAATAATAATTAATTTTTTATGCTGTAAATAAATATAATTTAACCACATTTTATGATGTTTTTGCTGTTTTTATTAATTAATTATGTACTTTGAGTCATTCTGAATAATTCATTTCTATGAATATTTTGTGGTTGTTGGTTTTCTATCATCTCCCATTTGAAAATATCAGATATGAGTGAAACTAAACTAGTAGGATATGAAATGTAATTTATTATTATTGTCTTATGACGTTTTTTTTGTGTTGTGTTGCTACAAAAAATGGAAAGAAAACAAATCCCAGAAGTTAGTCGAATGAATTTATATATGAGTGTTTGACTGAGTTTTTTTGGTTTATTTTTAATCTTTGATTTATTGTGTTTACTAGATGTATTGACGTAAAAGGCTTCTTTTATAAATAGATAACTTTAACAAGAAACACAAAGAATTTAGATATTGCTTGTTTGTTTATCTGACCTTCCAGTCCAGTGTTGTTTACCGATACGCCATTTATAACTGGCGACGCTAATGCGTTAACAATAGAAATCCATGCTTCAACTATGCAAATGTCATAAATTCGTCGAAAAAAATAGAAATAATGAAAAAAAATTCCAAAAATTTGGAGGTAAAAATACGCTTATCGATATACATATAATTGTATTCGATGTAATACTAAAGGAAATTCAAAAAAATTATTAGTAATTAACATGTAAGATCCAATATATTAATTGTTGACGTTGTCCACAAACATAATTAGAGATTTTAGATAAAATTATCAAATTGACAATTGCAATTATTAACGCATTGATGTAGTAGTCACATGCCACTGTTGGCTTCCTTCTACACAAAACGTAGAGCGTTTATTCGGCATCCATAATGAATAAAGCATCATTAAGATAAATTTTAATAACACTTTGCCAAGCGTAAAATAACACTTTTTCGCTCTAGGTGGTTCATTGTGGTTCTAGTCCAGGGGCGTCAATTGGGTAGGGCTGGGGGGGGGGGATCCCCAAAGATCTGATACTATCAATAATTCAATACATCGATTCAATAAAACCATCCAATCGTGGTAGAATTATACACTATAAAAATTTCAATGCACGGTTATTTTGTAAATTCGTCTAATTTTTAGAAGATTTACTTAACTAATATACCAATTTTATCGCATACTATTAATTGAAATATATCTGATAATATAATTATTACGTTATATATTATTTTGGCCCGACTAAAGTACAGTTCACCGCAATATTCAAACCGTTATCGTTTTTTGTATCAAGGACTAGAGCGCCGCCGATACGAAAGGCGGTCGTATTGCTTCTAATCTTCTGATGAAATCAGTTTTATAAACAAAACACGATCGTTCTTCCAAAACGCCGTGGGTGCGTATTTTGACAAAATTCTATCGTACTATAAGGTGCGCGGCATTACCGCTTTTAGAAGAACGATTGTGTTTTGTTTATAAGATATTCGTGTCTGAGCCAGAGGAAACAAAACATTTCATTAGTATAGGGCTCTTCGAGACCTCATAGTACAGTATTTAATATTCAAATTTCAATTGTTATTGTAATTTATATAAACTTAAAAGTAAGTACATGCAGGAGAACACAACCTAATTATTTTTTTTTTAATAAAATGTGTTGTGTAGTAGGAATTACAATATGTGTCACAATACCACATAAAAACCTTTTAAGACCAAGTCCCACAACAACATACGTTCGAAGGTGTTGATGGACGTAAATCTTTCTTTTTTTTGTTTTTTTTATATTTTTTGTTAAAGGATGGATAACTAAACAAAAAATTCTGTCACTGAGAAAATATGACATAGGCCAATATTTTATGATAGAATAAAGAAAATAAAAGTAAATTAAAAAGTAAATCGCAAATTTTGACAAAAATTTGCTGAAACAAAACAAAAATGTAGTTGCCAATAATCCAGCCGGTTGCCTATTCCTTGATCCTGTGACGCACCATCTTTCTTAATGATTAAAGCCCACACATAGTTATATGAAGGCCCGTTTCTTCAAGGAAGCAATAGCGTCTCATCGTCAAGGATTATTTCACAACTAAGATTGAGGGTGCTACCGTTGACTGAATACAGTTCATCCGCCACCACCCCTAAGATGTCACCTTGGCTTGTGATATCTCACTGCTATTGCCAGTGGTATGTGATATCTCACGTTAACTCATATGTCAATAGCAGGGAATGGAGTACGCGGGGTTGTCACACCCGTAGATCAAAAATAAAAAAAAATTTTAAAACAATAAAAACTGATCCCTCCATGCCCCACTTATTTTGAGAACCCTGACTGTTTGGCCCTGTTTTTTTATCTAGATCATATTGTACAAACTTTACAAGACTTTTTTAAAAACAATAAATTAAAAACAATTCTAAATGTAAAATCCTATAACATATCTAAAGTTTTTTGATAGTTGTACTAATTTTTATAAAATGAATGAAAATAATTACGGGAGTAATTAAAATTTTTTGTGTTATTTCCAGTGACTTTATAATAGTGAATGTTTTATAATGGACAAGCAATATTTTCTAACGACACGAACAAATTAAGTTATGTAAATATTTTCAAAATATGTTATGAAAACTTGCTGACAAATTCTTTTCGCTTTAAGGACTATAATTTTTAATTCATAAATTAGCAAAAGGTTGGTTATAATAAAATCTAAAACGTATCCTAAACGTCAATCTTTGTTCATTTTTTTATACAGTCACAAGGAGGGAGAAACTATTATTTTTTCTTGGTAGGTTTTTCTTATAGATTTAAAAGAAGCTCGCAATAATTGTACAATTTTGAATCAAATGAAAAATTTACGCACATTTATGGGTAGTAAACTGCCCAGACGTCCCCCGCTGCGTGGAAATGTCCCACATTTCGGTGCGTTGTCCCACGGAGAAATTTGTCGCACGAAGCGTCCCACGAAACAAATATTTCCACCACATTTTCCCACATTATCGAAATAATCAAAAACCTTATATCTACCTACGTACAGTTTGCGCAATATCTTAGTCAAAGCAATGGCTTCACAGTTTTTTCTTGCAGTTTGTATGATCTTCTGTATAAGTTGATTTAACCATATTGAGAGAACAAACCAGTGCAATATTTTTTTACTAAATAGTGTTTTAACTATAATTTTCATAGAAATACTAAACTCAGTTTTTTTCACTTATTTTGCAAATATCTTTTGATGTCTAACACATCTACCTCAGCGAAAAGCTTTTTTTGTTTATGAAACATCTCACCGGTGTATATACGAGGGATCGAAAGTATATTATGAAAAATAAAATACAAAATATTTTACTTAAAAAGTCGCAGTTTTCCGTATAAATTCATAAACATTTAAATTCTCAAACCAGAGTTTACAATTTTACTTTATTCGAGCACTCATTTCAATCCTTTGAAATAATATTCAAAAATTAAAATGTTCATAATTGGAATATCGTTCTTACTCGTAAGATTAAAATTTTTCTTTTTCGATTTTACTCCTTTGGAGCAGATTACATTTTCCTGTTCTTTCATTCGATTTGCAAAAGAACAAAATTAGTCCTCCTATATATTCATTTTTCTAACAATACATGAATAATTGAACGAATCATTCGAAGCATTTTACGTTGGAAAGCATCAAATTTGAAGCAAAAATAAAAGTTTTGAGTATTTGGAAGAAAATATTTATTTCAATTTAGTAGCAAGAATGATATTTTACTATTTTCACTCCTCTGTGTGGGAGTGTTATATTTTTTTAAGCTACGCACTCTGAAAGAACAAAGTAAAGGAGTGATATAAGTAGCGTTTCAAACTCTGTTTAAAACACACTTTAATTAGGTAGCTCAAAAGTAAAATTATTACTTTCTAATTTCTAATTTTTTTTCTCAATAAGGAAATCAAAATATAACGACGCAAAAGTTTATTGTATTACCAGTCGGAGTGAATTTACAAATTAACAGTGGACATTATGATACTAAAAGACATATAGATACAGATAAACATAAAAAAGCTTTGCTATAAGCCGCCAGCTCCAGTAGCTTAAACAAGTTTTGTTGTTATTTTGTTTTCTTGTTGTTATTTAACATTGACAAAAAGCTAATTGCAATTTACGCTGATAACACGAACACAAATTTTAGTGGTGTCACGTCAAGGGGTGAAAATTTAAAAGCAAGCTAAACGCGAATTTGAACCAGAATGTATTGGGTATTGGATTCGCTGCCCGAATTCTAAATAATGCAATAAGAAGTGCTGCTGATTTAAATGGCAGGGTTTAAAAAAATTGGATATTTTACTGTCTTTACTGGTTTAAGTTGAAGGAGTTCTGCGGCAAAAGTAATGTCAAACATAACCAACTTATTGGATACAGTGAAACTCGCTGGCTGGCGGCAATACCAGCACTAGAAAGAATTTTGAAAATGTACGAACCACTGTAAGCACATTTCCTAACGGTTGAAAAATGTCCAATTACAATAAAAGAATTTTTTGTAGAATTAAATAGTAAACAAATAGTAAAGGAAAGTATAAAATAGTAAATTTATGCACAATCTAGTTAGCACGTTTTCACCGTCCCACTTTCTCGCAATAGAAATTCTAATTAGTTAGTATTTGGAAGAATGTTTGCATTTTGTCCCACATTTTAACGATTTGGCTCTGGTCAGTTTAGGGTTGACATAACTCTTTCTCTCTGAGACAAATAAAGGAAAACAAACAAAAAAACGATTCGACATAAGAGGAGTCACGTAGGGATTGCAATCCCGTGGTGTTTTATGGATCCTGGGACTACGTGACTCATAAATTTTAAATCCCGGGATGCCTGGGATCGTATAGAAAAACCATCCTTTTTTTATGCTGCACGATCTGCTGTCGTTTACAAATTCACTCTCTGAACAGTTACAATGCAAAGATATAATAATTTCTAGCACAAGCGCTTTAATTAAAACTACTTTCTTGATGCTTAAACAATGCAGAGATGATACTAAATTTAAAATTATTTTTAACAAATGAAGGGATTTTACAGAACTTTGCGGCATTCGCTTCAATGAAACAACACCAGAAGACAAAGATCTAGCAGAGTAACCAAGGTAGCTCAAAAGCATTTTATTTTTATTTCTTACTCCATGCATTTAAATGCTTTTAAATATATGTGTGTATAAAAATGTGTATGTTATGTTTTACGAAAAAAATCTTTTTATGTCATTTAAATTCTCGCCCACCCCAAGATTTTGGTGAAATGACGCCACTGTTCTAGTCCGTTGCTGCCGTTCATGCAGCTAACTTCTTTCATACGCGTTTGAAAAACCCTGTTTGTTGCACTCAAGTAGTGAGTATATCGAATTTATTTTTATTTTATTTTCTTTTATGTTGATCGAAACATATGCGAAAGTTTAACATAATTTTTCATAATTTATTTATACCAATAGGATATTTTACGGCTTTCAAAACACTTTTGTTTGTATCAGTAATGGCAAATACGTGGTAAAATTGTCAGACTATCAACGTTTAACAATATTGTTGAGACTAAATTTTATCTTTGGCGTTTTGCAATCCAAATAGAAAATTTATTTTAAAAAACACAAAATGTTATTGTAAAATTGTTACATGACCACCTTCAATTTTAATTATTTAAATATTTCGCATTATTAATGTTTTAGAATTTCAGTACGGTTGAACCGGTAAATATTACACTGTCTATCCGGTTGTTAAGGCAGCGAGAGCATTTTTAAAGCTGTCCTAATCAGTAATCATATTTGAAAAATATATCCTGGAAATAAGCGTATTGATAGTATTTATTTGCAATATGTTTCCATGAGCTTGTAGTTTCAACAAAAACGGAAGGATAATGAAATATTGATTCTGATTGGGAAATCTCTTATTTTTCAAATTTCAACAAAAAACAAATCATGACTGAATAATAAGGAAAATATTTTAACAAATGAACTAACAAAAATTATACAAATCAAATTGTTACTAGCATCTACAATAATCTCAATATTCAAAACTATCAGTCACTGTTCCTGCGGTTTCTGGTGCATTAAATTCACGGTTATTTGTGTTACCATCTTCGTGTAATAAGGTAGATAATGCACCAAAAGAATTTTATCCCCTAGTTTCAAGCAATTTAAACACTTTATTATATTCCATTTTTTAAATTCAATCAATTCAAATTTTAGTTGAAAATCGTCATTTTCTTATTAGTTTTATCACTGGATTAAAACAAGTTGAAACTTTTCATCATTAACAATATTTCTTAAAATATTGTCTTTTACCGTTTTGATAGTAATATTCAAACATCAACACGAAATAATCATTTTTATAACACATAATAGCAGATAAACATTTATTGTAAGTTATAATTTTGTTCAATTTAATCACAGACAAATAATACGATTTTATTACTTGATCTAAATTTACATAATGTTCTGTTCATCTTGATTTAAAATTACATAATAACCCGATCGAACTATTGATCGAGAATAAATAGTAGATTCTCAATCTCTTGCCTCTTTTTTTATTATATTTTCATTGCACATAAATTTAAAATTCATCTCATCTCAATATGAAAGGCAAGCCAACCCATTTCTATACATCATCTCAAAAAGCAATTCCTCTACAACTACAGACAATAAATAACCCTAATATTTTCCATAAATTTGAACATCCGTATTATATCTATATGTAATACTATTACTAAGATTTACAAAAAATAATGTTCATCATTTGTGTAGACAGATACATGTATTATAAATTGATATTGTGTGACGCAACAAAGCAATTAACTAAAAAACAGAGTTGTGCATTTTCATGTAAAGAATAATTCTTTGCATTTTTATGTAAAGGATTAGTAAAGAATAGTTTTTTACGTAAAGAATGTAAAGAGTAAAGAATGATTAATAAATGTAATAGTTATTTACATATTAATCATGCGTGGCTACGTGATCGAGCTATTTGGGCCGCAAAAACTATAGATGTCGACGCAATCAATTTTAAAATACAACAGTTATTGCCTGGCAATGAAATATCATTCAAACCGATTTTCTTTGTTGTCAATCCTGAGAAATGTTCATCCATCCTGTTGAACTCTTGAATTCATTGGATTTAACTAGAATGCCACCACATAATTTTCGATTGAAGATTGGTTCACCAATTATTTTGCTTAGAAATTTCAATACCATTTTAAACGGCAAGTTTCAAGGTGAAATTATTATTTTAATTGTAATTTTGTCAATGATCCCTTTAGACTAGCATCCTATTTAAACGTTTATTGGTATTTGACTATTAATAAGTAACAAAGTCAAACAATCTGAATTTGTGAGCTAGATCTAGATACCCCATGCTTTTCGCATAATCAATTATATGTTGCGTGTTTGCAGGTTAGAAAACCTTCAAATTTCTTCGTGTATTCCGCTCAGGAATTAGCAAAAAATATTGTTCAGCATATCGCATTAAGATAATATTAAAAAAAAATTGTATTCCTGTTTAATACTAAATGTATATAATAATAAATAATAGTTTCGTTTAATAGCCAAATAAAATTCCAACCAAGCTATGCAGCCACTATTATTAATCTGAATGAATTGGAGGTAGAATGTCGATTAGGCTTGACAATCGCTGATCAAAAGTTTTCAACAAATAAATTATAGGTGGTACGAATTTCACCAGGTCTGCTAGTTTAATATATAAACATATATCAGAGCCTGGTCCGGCAATCCCAATCAGGACCTGATCTGGCTATTCCAATCAGGCTCTGATTCGTTTATCCAAATTAAAACCTGATAGGGAAAAAGTGGTACACTCATGATCAGAGCCGAATCAGGTTGTCCTACCAATGTCTGATCCGTACTAGGGTGAACCCGATCAGAATCCTATTTGAGACCTGACAAATTTCTGCGGTATGTTACCAAATTTACAATTTTTTTTGATCACGAAGCTCTTAAGGATATTTTAGAGACAGATTAAAACGCCCTTTGGTTATATTTGTTCACATTTTTCCGAGCAAAAATAGTTAGAAATCAATTAAGAAATTTTTTTTTATTAAATAGTTAGACATGTTTAGCACACTAAATATGAAATAATCATTATTCAGACTCTTTGATTATCCGAAGATACCATGTCAACTAGAAGGGAAGGAAATAGGGGAAAATGGAAGGAGTGAGGATATGGGATAACTATTATAATTGTTTTAAATGACGATGGACATTTTATTTATATGCCTGAGGGGCAAATTCATCGGAAAATACGAAGGTGGCCATTGAGTTCCACAATTTGGCCACTCTATTAAAATAATCGTAAATAGTTCTACAACGAGGTATTTGGACAGTAAATGGGTGAGATAACTCTGAAGTTCTTGTTCGCCGATTAAATTGCGCACACGATGGAAGGATATTTTGAATTTCCGTAGAGGAGAATTCGCTAAAGTTATATTTATAGTAGATTGACAATTCAGCCACATTTCTTCGGTGCTGAAGTGAATCAAGCTGAACAGTTAGTCTGGTATTACTGGTATCAACCGCATTGCTTTTCTCTGTACAGAATCTAGCCGTTTTATTGTTGACTGGCAAGCACCTCCCCAAACATGACAGCAGTATTCCATACATGGACGAATAAAGGACTTATAGATCAGCAAAATTTGATTCAGCTTTCTTTCATTGCAGATTCAGCTAGGTTGAACACATGTTTATTCCATTTTAAGTTATTTTCAATATCCAAGAAGTCTAACTGATTCAACTTCATGCAATTCCTGATGGTTTATATTAATAGGGAAGTTTTTATGTCGCTCTATTCGTGAAAGACGGCACAGTTTGGTACGGTAAGAATACTCCATAACTATGATTGAAAGTGCAATCGTTGACTGAATAGAGTTCATCAAGCAACACCCCTGCAATATTACCATGAATATATTTCACTGTTCGCGTTTACTCGTAAGTCAATAGCAGGGACTGGAGTAGGTCACACTCGTAGATAAAAAGTTAACAAAAAATTTACAAATCAAAAAAAATTGATTACTCCATGTGGATTTTAAAATATCAATGTCTGGTATAATTCAAATTTAGGACAATACGACCGGTATATTTGCTGCGATAACTCTCACAAGGAGTATGATATCACAACAAAAAATGTTGGCAAAACCGTTCCTAAACAAATTTAATCAATGACACATATGATTTCTCTGACGATGTTAGTATTTACAAGCAGTATTATTGAACACCATCAGTTGATCTGAAGAATGATCTGATGATAAGTACACAGTTGCTCAACAACGGGATGTCTTTGGTATTTTCACTAAGTTACAATAACAAATTGGCAGTTAAACGACTAATTAGTGGACCGAATGTGCTATAGACATTTTTTAAGGACACTCATTGCTCCATTTTTTGTATGATTATTTGATGGATTATTTATAGCATTACCATATTGCTTAAGATTTGAATATGATTAAAACCTTCTCTTGTTATTATGAAAAGATACATATTTTAATTTTTAAGCAAACCAAAAAAAAGTGTGAACCTAATTTATCATAAATAGATAACCCATTCACAAACATCATTATATTATATCCCGGATTTAAATATAAAATAAACATGTCAAACCTAAAAGTATTTGTTTGAGTAACCAGTTAACGATAGAATAAATTTTTGAAATTAATCCTATGAATAATCTTGATTAGGGTCGGATATGACAAGTTAACTAAATAAAGGAATTTCAAGTTAGAAGTGTTAATATTTTTTTCAAATCTAAAAGTGATTAAAGAGCAGCTACTTTTTTAATGGACAAATTGTGTAAATGAATCATTAATCCATTGGAAAAAAATACATTTAAATTAATTATTTATATGTCTTTTATAAAATAATTTAATTGAAAAATGCCTTATATTTATTTGATGACGGAATAAACATCAAATAAAATTTATCGTTATTTTGACAATATAAGTCCGTTGAGGAGACAAATAACTTTTTATATATGGATTCATCTTCGAAATTTAACACTTATTATACGCTTATTAACATATAATTATCGAAACTTTGTTGCTCTTTGGTTATCAAAATGTTAATCCAATTATTATGTATTCATAACAAGTAAGAGATAAAAATCAAAAGAACTAAACTTTTGACACCTAATCCATAAAGTATTGATGAAAAGGAAAACTTTTTGTTGTGGTTTTCTTGTTTTAGTTCACGCTTGATTGATTTTTACATAATTAGGGAATTAACAACAAACTTTATTATATTTTTGATGTATTATTACGTCTGACGATAATATAACACAACCCAATATATTAACCGATTTTTATGCTTGATTTTCGAACAGTAAGAGACAGATTGTACTGTGTTGTGCTTATTGAGATTGTTTATTTTATCTACTATGTTTAACAAATTAAAGCTGTACCATTAACAAAAATAATTTACTATTTGATTCAACAATAGTGTTAGTGGAGAAACCATTTACACAGATTTTTTGTTACATATATGAAAAATGCTAATTTTTGGCGTTCCATTGGTAACGTACTCAAAAGCTGGTTCGAGCAGCTGATTTATTTCAAAGGAAGCCATGTAATGTGTGTTCATGTATGCTTTACTTTTGTAATAAATTTTGTTTTCAATGTTAACCATGTCGTGTCGTATGATCATATACCAAGTATACGTCGCCATTCAGCAACAGAGTTGTTGTCAGTTAAGAGAAATATTTTTTATATATATGCCAAAATATTTAAAACAGTTTAATTTTTTTAACCTAAATGTCTAATTTCTGTCCATTTTTTAGTGCTCCGTACTTTGAAAAAGTAAAAACGGTATACCCTATTGGTGAGACTTCGGTGTCCGTCCGAATTTCTACATAATCAATTTACTCACAAACTATAAGTGCTATCAACTTGAAATTTTCTATAGTTATTAAATGTGTTGTCCCACACCTGATGATAACAAAAAAATTTGAAATATTTATTTTTATCTATATTTTATGGACAAATATAAGGACATAGTAAAACAAAAGTTTTTTTTAAGGAATCGAGTTTGGTCTGGAAAAATCGACAAAAATGGAAGTATTTCAAAAAATACTTTCATTGAATTTTCGACTGCTTAGTTTTGGAGTTATTACCAAAAAGGAGTGTTTTTTTTTGTGCCCCCCCCCCTTCCTTAACTTCGAACATTACAAAAGAAAAAATTTTAAAAAAATTCATGGGTGTAGAGATTTTGCTAAATCGAAACCAAAACTTTTTTTTGGTTGTTATAATTTCAATTGTTCATTAGAGGGGTTTGAAGTAGAAATTTTGAAAAAAAATTATTTTTGACCATGGCATGTGGGGTTTCATATGAAATGTGATTTTTTTTGTAGTGCAAAAGAGTTTTTTTTGGTAATTTTTGAAAGCACAGTTTTCGTCTTACTTTCAAAAATGTAAAATTTTTTTTTGCCCCCTCTCAAATATTATATACACGGAACCCTCAGCGAGCGAATTATATTCGCACTTGCCTGACTTTTTTTTAAAATTGTTTTCTCTTGTATGAATCATAATTTCAATACTTAGGGTGCTTTCCAAACGACGACTTATTTCATACTTATTACTTATTTGCCGCCTTATTAAAAATGTCAAAAAAATCACTCAAGACAATAATGTCTATAATTATGTCAGTTTAAATCTGATTTACAAAAACGTTTGATCAAATTAGTGACAGATGATAACTAAATAAAATAAAAAGTATATTAGACTTATCAGATTAGATTTTTATGGAAAAAGAGATACGACATAAGTCACCTCGCCAGCATACTTATTCGAATAAGTTTAGAATAAGTTACGTTCCACAAATAAGTCGTCATTTGGAAAGCACCCCTTAGAAGTTAGAGGTCTGTGAATATTTAAAATTAATTTTCTTAAATTCAAAAAATTAAAAATAAAATTTAAAAGCAAAATATTGCCAAACTAATATTATTCTTCTGCAATTTTGCTCTTGCTTGTTATATTTTGTATTAATTATTTAATTACCCGTGTTTCTTCTTTTAGGTAAACTTGCTACCCGACCCAAATTTTAAATGGAACGACAAAAATGTGAGCTGTAATAGATTACTTTTCTACTACAACTCAACTTTCTTCGGTCAAATAAAACAGAAACTGAAATTTTTCTGTAGAAAAATTTGATTTTGTTTCCCCTGACGTTGGTGAATAATGAAACAGAAATAGAAACAGAATTTTAGTTAGACAGCTGTCATTTTATAGAATTTAAATATAAATAAAATATTAAATTCAAAAAATCTAAACAAATGAAATAAAAATAATAAAATACAACAAAATTCAAACAAAAAAAATATATTTATTAATTAATTTATTTATTAAATTTACATAAAAAATCAAAATAATATATGGGATGTGACATTTTGGTAGCAGAAAAAATTCAACTTGAACTGTTTTTATTTAATGCAAAATTGACCAATTTTTTGCCCTAGTTTCTGTTTAACTAATTCAATTCTGTTTTTTAAACCAACTAATGATTTTCTTCGTTAGTGGTTCTCAATTTTAAACAATATTGCAGCTATGGAGAATGGAGAATTACTGCCGCTAGGGAGAAGGTTAAAGTCTTACTTTTTGGACGCATAATCGAAGCGGCTGTAAATAACGGCCATTTTAATTTTTTTACGGCGGCAGGAAAGTAACTTTCATATTTTTACGGCGGCAGTAAAGTAATTTTCATATTTTTACGGCGGCAGTAAAGAAAATTTAATATTTTTACGACGGCAGTAAAGCAACATAAACATGTAATTATAAATTCAAAATGGTGCAAAACAGCATTCATTTGTTGTTTGTTTAAAACAGCATTCATTTTCAGTCATTTTAATTAATTAAAATCAATAAAAATTAATTACAGAAATTTTATTACCTCATATTACCGTTTTAAATCATATTTATAAAAAATTAAATGTATTAATTTCATATTTATAAAAAAATTAAACGTTTGTTGTTATTATAATAAAATTTATTGTTTTTATAAAACCTATTATTTATTTGTTTACTGTTGCAAATTACTGTTTTCATCAAATTACAAAAAATTATCAAAACAAAAACAGTCCGCATATGAATCACTTAAAAAAAAATTGTGTACATCACAATTTTTTTTTAAAATTAAATTCTACTTCCAAAATCATGTTTGGTACATGATCAAAGTGCTATTTCGTGCTATTTAGACAACCTAATAAGCCATCGGTCAGGGGAAGGCAGAAAGTGCCATTCTAGTTCAGAAAATTAACACGACAGGCATTTAAACATCACCTGTTTCTTAGAGAATTATTCTGAATTAGCACCACTGGTGAGCACCAGGAACAGCAGAACTCTTCGATTACTCCCATTTGAAGCATTCGGTCAAGTTTGGTATAGATATTTAGTTGAACAGCCGGCAATGTGGGTAATGCCCTTATATTTTCACCAACATCCGTGGTATGTTCAACCATCGAAGTCAAAAATTTGTCGCTACATATTCACCACCAGAGCATATATCGTTTAAGAAAATAATTTATAATAAATTTGCCTAATATAGTCTAATATAGCATAGCATCGACTAAATAATTATGGCATCAATTATAAATTACCAGAAAGCTCAAATAAAAATGTTTTCCACTTATTATAAAACGAGCCAAAAGTAAAACTTGTTGTTTGAATTTTATTTGTCACGATAAATGAACGCAACAGGGTTTTACAACATTTCTGGTTGGAGAAGGGCTACGATTCTTATTCTGTCCGTCCCATTCTTATCCTTATTCTCTCTAAGAAATTTTTTAAAAAAATAAACCCAGGTCCACTAAAATTCCTCGACTATTGGACGCACTGTTCGTTTTATTGATTTAGTTATATCGAGATTCATTTTTTGAGCCTTCGTAGTCGCTTACCATAAATAAATATTTCATTTTTTTGGACACTAGTAGAAATTACAATATTTAATTCTATACAATATTCCATAATTTCTTAAAAAAATTTGCAGAAGCAAATCTAAAACACCGTTGTCAATATTCCTTGATCATGTGACGTTTTGTCTCCCTCAATGTTACAGCCTACATAGCTATATGAAGGCTCGTTTGTTCGTCCAAGCAATATTGTACCATCCAAGAATA